>SJYV01030330.1:38372-65102 GCA_006410875.1 Neotragus pygmaeus | reverse complement strand
GAGGGCACCTTCACGCAGGCCGTCCCAGGAGGCCACAGCCACGATGGAGCGCGAGATGGCCGCCCCCGCAGCACACACTCCCAGGGGGGCCTCGTCCAGAGCCATCCAGCCTACACTAAGGCTTTCTGGGGGTTGATCCCTCCCAGGAGCAGAGCCCCTCGTCTGTGATGGATACAGACCCCCCAAAGGCTGCGAGAAGCCGCCACACGAATCGCAGCTCCGGGTCTGCAATTTCACTCCCTCTACACTTGCAGGAATCAGGTGAAATGAGCGTGGAATGAGGCGATGCCCTGAGCTCTCGGTCGGCGCTCAGCTGCCTGAGGCAGGTCAGGGATGAGCGCGGGGCCTGGAAACGCAGCTGTCTTCCATCACTGCCTCCCATCTTGTGGACACAGCGGCTGTTTATTTTTCCTTCAACAAACGCGCTGGAGAAGAACGAATGTCCTGGAGGTTGTTTTCTCCCCGTGTCATGAGAACGGAGCAGCCGCTGAGTCACTGCTCTGGAATGGATGTTAATGTCGCTCGGCTTCCTCTCGCCCAGGACCCTGGGCCTCACGTCTGGACAAATGAGCCGTCCATTATCTTTCCACCAGACTGAAAAAAGATCAGTTTCTCGTGGTTTGTTGTTCTTTTTTTAATTGCGGATGTGTGTTCAGTGTCCCTCCAGATAATCGCTCTGCACTGGGTGGGGAGTCTTAGGGGGGAAGTTCAGGATGTCCGGGCGGCCATCTGCTGGGGCACACTCGCGGGGAGCACCGGCCCCCTGTTGGCGGGCCCTGGCCGCGGCCCTGAGCCCCACCTCCTAGCGGCCCAGGGCTCCAACCAGCAGGGCCTCCCTGCCCCCGGCATGTCCGAAATCAGGGCACTAGGTACCAGGGCGGATCACGTCTTTGCAAAAATACCTTGTGGAACAGTTTCCAAAATACAGATGCTTCTGGAGACGCGAGCGAGGAGGGCGGCGTGTTCCTATCCGGCTCTTCGGTCTGCCTGTTAACCTTCCAGACTTCGGACTTGCTGTTGTCCTGTCCACCTGCCTACGGCTTGTAGTCACCGCATTCAAAGCTGGGCTGGGTCCTGCCTCGGGAGCTGTTCCCAAGGTGATTGACCATCCATGTGTCCATAACCCAGTGCCTGTCTAGGAACCTTCAGGAGGTCTGACATCCTGGGAGCTTTCCAGGTCTGCACACGGAGAACCCCCAGAATCCGACAGCCCCGTATGGCGAAGGGGCCGACAGGCGCCGTCACCACCTGGCTTAGGGCTTGCGTCTCCGCGCTAGCTTCTCCGCCACTTTTCTAAAACCCTCCCGTCCGTGAGTTCCCACCACCGTCTCACCATCCCTCTCCTTCAGCCCGTCTTTCAAAGACTCCTTTTCTCCCATGCTTACTCAGCTACCTGTCAGTCTGTCTCCTCAACACCTCTCTCAACATCAGGTTAGAATTCTAGACCCTCTTATTTTGTTCGCAACCAAGTAGCCACCGGCTCTGGCACTTCCGACCTGCCCCGGGGAGGTCTGCGCCCCCTGGGGCTGGCCAGGGCCGTGCCTGCCTTCCGCTCCTCAGCTCAGTTGCTTCTGAGGCTGGCCCTTGAAGCCTTCTCAGCCCCCATGGCCTCCTCTCACCATAAACTTGTTCTCCGGGAGGTGTGCAGATGCCTTTCCAACAACTTCCTCATGTCCAAAAGCTTACTCTCTCAAGGGCTGTGTCCAACTCTCTGCAGCCCCGTGGACTTGCAGCCCGCCAGGCTCCTCTGTCCATGGAATTCTCCAGGCAAGAATACCTGGGAGTGAGAAGCCATTCACTTCTCGGGGGACCTTCCCGACCCAGGCGTGGAACCTGGATCTCCAGCCTTGCAGGTGGATTTTCATTACTCTGTGAGCCACCGAGGAAGCCCTTACTCTCTCAGATCCAGCGAAACTCGTTGTCAGGGAAACGCTTACACCGATGCCCTCTTTTTTACCGTAAGACACTCGCCACCTTAGAAACAGGCAGATCTTCCTAACACAGTCTTTCTTCAGTGACGCCTCTGTTCCTGGGCGCTGGGGGGACGTGGGAGAGAGACCTGTCTGGTGGTCCCCGGGGTGTTGGGATAGCTCAGAGTCTCAGCCTGAGCCCCTGGGCCTCCTTTACGTACCTTTAGACCAGCGTCACTAAACGTAACAGACTGGCCCTGTCTGAGCTTCCCCTTCTCCTTCTGGCCCGGCCACTTTCGAGCAGGAGGGGGATTAATGAGCCGTGAAATGGCCCCAGTTGAGCAGCACCGGGTTAAAGCCCAGACGTGGGGTTTTCAGAGAGTCACTGAAGGGTTGCAGTTGGCCTGGGTTTGTCTGGATTTTCATGACCCCCAGGAGTCTATCTGTCTTGTTTTGCCGTCATTTCGTCCATCTGCTTTGGGCTTGATTATAGCTTCACAAAGATCCGTAAAAAAGATATGCTCGAGGTCCACGGTCAGAGCCGTGACTCAAGGGAGGCTCAGCTGTGCAGTGACAGCAGCCTCTGGAATGTTCTGGAAAGCCGGGTAGGAACCTCCTCCTCCGTGGGCCAGCCAGGGGCCCAAACACCCTGCCTCTGTTCTCCCATTTATTGGTTTTAATTTTTGTTGGAGTATAGTTGCTTTACGAAGTCTCTGCTCTTCAGCACAGGGAATCGGCTATGTGCTGACATGCTGCGCCACGCTTACTCGTCATGGCGAAATGGACTGCAGCCCTCCAGGCTCCTCTGTCCATGGCACTCTGCAGGCACAAGCACTGGAGGGGGCTGCCGTTTCCTTCTCCAGGGCATCTTCCCGACCCAGGGATCGAATCCTCGTCTCCTGCATCTCCTGCAAATTCTTTACCACTGCACGGCCCGGGACATCCGATATGTTTATGCATATCCCCTCTTTTTTGGATTTCCTTACCATCTAGGTCGTCACAGAGCTCTGGGCAGAGTTCCCTGAGCGATACAGCGGGTTCTTTTTAGTTACCTGTTTTATACATAATATCCTTAGTGCATTGAGCTTCCCTGGTGGCTCAGCTGGTAACGAATCCGCCTGCTATGCCGGAGACCTGGGTTGGGAAGATCCCCTGGAGANCTGTGCAGGGCGACCGTGGCACAGCGCTCGGATCTCGTCGCTAGCCAACCGCGGTACACATCCCAGACCTCAGCACAGGGTGACTGCGGCACACAGGCTTGACTTTGGTGCAGGGCGACCACGACAACAGCCCGAACCTCAGTGAAGAGCAACTGAGGCACACAGCTCAGACTTTGGCAAAGAGGAACTGCGGCACAGAGCCAGTAACAGAACACAGCCCGGTGCTCGGCACAGAGTGACAACAGCACACAGGCCAGATCTCGGCACAGGGTGACCACGACACACAGCATGGACCTCGGCTCAGTGCGAGCGTGGTACACAGCCCGAACTTCAGTGAAGGGCGACGATGGCACACAACCCAAAAATCTGTGCAGGCCCACCATGGCACAGAGTTTGGAACTCATTGTTAGCCAACCACGCAACACAGCCTGGACCTCCGCACTGGGCCACCATGGCACACAGGCCAGACCTCTGCACGGGGCGAGCGCAGCCACACAGCCCAGACCTCGGAACAGGGTGACCGCGGCACACAGCCCGAACTTCAGTGAAGGGCGACTGTGGCACACAGCCCTGAACTCGTCGCCAGCTGACTGAGGAACACAGCCCGGACCTTAGAGCAGGGCTACCGAGGCACACAGCCCAAACCTCAGTGAAGGGCAATCGCAGAACACAGCCCAGAATTCTGTGCAGGGCGACAGAGGCACAGAGCCTGTAACTCATCGCTAGTCGACTGCAAAACACAGCCAGGACCTCGGAGCAAAGCTACCGCAGCACATAGCCCGAACCTCGATGCAGGTTGCCCATGGCACACAGCTCAAACCTCAGTGAAGACTGACCACGGCACATAGCCTGGAAGTCTGTGCAGGGCGACCATGGCACAGAGCTCAGAACTCTTCACTAGCCAAGCGCGGAATACAGCACAGACCTCGGGACATGGCAACCGCAGCAGCAGGCGGGAGCTGGGGGCAGGGTGACTGCGGAACACAGCCCGAATNGCTCAAACCTCAGTGAAGACTGACCACGGCACATAGCCTGGAAGTCTGTGCAGGGCGACCATGGCACAGAGCTCAGAACTCTTCACTAGCCAAGCGCGGAATACAGCACAGACCTCGGGACATGGCAACCGCAGCAGCAGGCGGGAGCTGGGGGCAGGGTGACTGCGGAACACAGCCCGAATTTCAGTGAAGGTCAACCACAGAACACAGCCCGGAACTCGTCGCCAGCCAACCGCGGAACACAGTCCGGACCTCGGCACAAGGCGACCGCAGAACACAGCCCAGAAATCTGTACAGGGAGCCTGCGGCACAGAGCCCATAACTCGTCACTTGCCGACCACAGAACACAGCCCGGACCTCGGTGCAGGGCAACTACGGCAATCAGGCCGGACCTCGTTGCAGGGCGACCACGGGACACAGCCCAGACCTTGGCCAAGTGCGACAATGGCACACTGACCGAAACACAGTGAAGGTCTACTGCAGCACACATCCAGTAACTCGTTTCGAGCCGACTGTGGAACACAGCCCAAAACTCAGTGAAGGGAGACCGCAGCACACATCCCGGACCTCGACGCAGGGCAACCCTGGCACACAGCACAGACCTCGACCGAAGGTGACCATGGCACACAGCCCGGAACTTGGCACAGGACGACCGTGGCACACAGCCCGAACCTCAGTGAAGGGCGACCGCGGCACACAGCATGGAACTCGTCACTAGCCGACCACAAAACACAGCCCGGACTTCGACGCAGGGCCACCGTGGCACACGGGCCGGACTTCGATGCAGAGTGACTGTGGCACATATGCCGAATCTCAGTGAAGGGCAACTGCGGCAAACATCCTGGAACTTAAGGGAAAGCACCCCTGGAACACAGCACGGATGTCGGCATATGTTCACAGCGGCACACATCCAGAATCTCTTCTCAGTGTGACTGCGGCACACAGGTCGGACCAGGGCTCAGGGCAACCACAGCACACAGCCCAGACCTCAGCACAGGGCGACCACAGCACACAGCCCAAATGTCAGTGAAGGGCGACTGTGGCACACAGCCGAGAACTTGTCACCAGCCGACTGCGGATCACGGCCCGGACATTGGCCCAGAGCGACCGCGGCACACAACTCGGACATCAGCGCAGGGTTACCGCAGCACACAGCCCAGAAATCTGTGCAGGACGACAGTGGCACAGAGCCTGGAATTCATCGCTAGATGACTGCGAAACACAGCCAGGACCTCGGCGCAGGGCGACCACGGAAAACAGGCTGGACCTCGTCGCAGGGCAAACACGGCACACAGCCCGGACCTCAGCGAAGTGCAACCGAGGCACACAGCTCAAAACTTAGTGAAGGGCGACTGTGTCACACAGGCCAGAACTCGTCGCTAGCTGANCGCAGGGCGACCACGGAAAACAGGCTGGACCTCGTCGCAGGGCAAACACGGCACACAGCCCGGACCTCAGCGAAGTGCAACCGAGGCACACAGCTCAAAAGTTAGTGAAGGGCGACTGTGTCACACAGGCCAGAACTCGTCGCTAGCTGACCGCACAACACAGCCCAGACCATGGAATAGGGTTACCATGGCACTTAGGCCGGACCTTGGCAAAGGGTGACCATGGCACAGAAGCCCGACCTCATCGCAGGGCGACCACGGCAAACAGGACAGACCTCGGCAGAGGGCCAATGTGGCACACAGGGCGGACCGTGGCAAACAGCGACCGAGGCACACAGCCTGAAACTCAGTGAAGGGCGACGGTGTCACACAGCCTGGAACTCGTCGCTAGCTGACCGCAGAACACAGCCAGGACCACGGAGCAGGGTGACCGTGGCACTCAGGCTGGAACTCAGCGCAGGGTGACAGGGGAACTTAGGCCGGACCTCAGCGCAGGGTGACCATGGCACAGAGGCCGGACCTCGGCGCAGAACGACCGTGGCACACAGTCCAGACCTGGGCACAGGGCCACCGTGGCACACAGGCCGGACCTCGGCGCAGGGTGACTGCGGAACACAGGCTGGACATCGGCTCAGGGTGACTGCGGCATACAGCCCGGACCTCAGCACAGGCGACCGTGGCACATAGCCCGGACTTCTTGAGAAGGCTACCATGGCACACAGCCTGGACTTTGGCAAAGAAGAACCATGGCACAGAGACGGGAACAGGTCGCAACCCGAGGGTGGAACACAGGCCGGACCTCGGCACAGAGAGACCACGGCACACAGCCCGGACCTTGAAACAGGGCGACCATGGCACACAGGCTGGAGCGTGGCGCAGTGCGACTGTGACACACAGGCCGGACCTCGGGGCAGGTCAACCGTGGGACACAGGCCGGATTTCGGGTCACGCCGATGGGGCAAGAGCCCGGACCTCGGCTCAGGGTGACCACGGCACACAGCCCGAACCTCAGTGAAGAGCGACCNTGTCTGCACACGTGTTCTCTGTGACTGTGCGTCTGTTTTGCTTTCCAGATAAGATCATCTGTACCAATGTTTTCAGATTCCACATGCATGCATAATACACGATATTTTCCCCCTTCTGACTTACTTCACTCTCCCCTGCTTACAATATAGACATAGGAACAACACCTATGGCACAGAGGAGGGGTGGAGATCAAATCACTTTGCTCTTGCTCTGAACAGTAAATGCTCTGGTCTGGGAATGTTTCCCGGTGCTGTAGAGAACCAAAATCCAGACGCTAGGCCTCAATCCCTTGGACCTCTGCACCGGGTCTGGGTTTTAAAACCCCTCAGTTATCTATGTGTATATCTGTATCCATATTTAGAACACATTCCTTTGAGCAAGTCAGAAGGGAAGGGAATTATCAAATAATTAATTACTGAGTGTGTGATCAACTGCCCTGTGGAAAAAAAAAGGGGGGATTTGATCAGCTCTGTAGACAGCATTGTTGGAATTCTGCAGTCAGAATTTTCGCCACAGGAAATAGCTCCCCATGACGAATGCAGAGCCTGCCCTCTGCCCCATCCAGGCAACAACCCTCAGTCTGCGCGGAGAGTTGGGTGGGTCCTTGTCCCGAAGAGCGCGACTGACCGCCACCTAGTGCTGGCCGTCAGAACTGCAGGGCATTCCTCCGACCCGCGAGACTTGGGTGATGAGGAGGCGTCTTTTGCTGGCATGATGTTAAAATCTGATTTTGGAGCAGCGACCGTCAGCAAGTGTGGAAAGCCTTCCTTTTCTGGCTCAGCTCAGATCACGCTGGCAGACTTGCCCCTTTTCTCCTTAGCCCTGCCGAGCCACGGTGGCCCTCTGCACAGCGTATCCGTCGCGGACAGCGGTGCTCAGACAGGCCTGGTGCAGGGGTCCCTGGGGCTGAGCCTCCGGGCGGGGGAGCCTGCCTCCCGAGCCCGGCCTGGTCTGCTCTCACGGTCTCAGGAGATGAAGTCTTCCTTATCTGCCTGGTGATGGCTGCGACAGGACGGTGCTGGGCGTCTCCTGCTCCAGTGCAGGGTCCTGGGACCCCTGCCTCTAACAACGCAGATAAAACCCGGCCGTCTGCCAGGACTGAGTCCCACAGGCCTCCCACAGGAGCGAGCGGGTGGGGATGGATCCTGACATGTTAGGGTGACTTAAGGAATCCGGGCATCGTTCCCCCAAAATGTACCCACTGACGCTCCACCTTGGACGTGCTTCGGAAATCACAAACCCATCATAACAGTCTTAAAAATAGCCTAAAACAGAAGACTGTGGCCTCAGCGTCCACAGGGGAGCACGTCGGCAGAGCTGGGTGATCGCAGAGCCGTCGTGAGCAGGCTGGGTCTCAGACGCTGCGCTGGAGGCTGGGGGCTGAGGCTTGGATGAGGCCTGGACCCTGCAGTCTGTGCACAGAGCGCTCTGGTCGGAGCAAGCTTCTCAAGCCCCTCCCCAGGTGCAGAGGCAGAAAGTGTCCCCAGGGAGGTTTACGATAGAGCCTCCAGCGCCCCCCAAGAGCCCAGGCCGCAGGGCAGGCACGTGCAAAGGCCCTGAGGTCCGAGGGGCCTGGGGAGGGAGAGGCAGCCAGCTTAGCTGCCCCCACACAGGCTGCGCAAACGGACACGTCTCAGGTGTGCAAAGCACGTGGGCCCCGCACTGATGACAGGGCTGACGGGGAAGGTGAGGGCGAGGGGCAGGAGGGGCCAGGAGTGGGTGGGGACCCACCACGGCCGGAAGAGGCCTCCCAGCTGGACTTGGGACGGGTCTCTCCTAGGACAGAAGATAAATGCTCCCAGGCACTCACAGACTCACACAGCTTTAAAATCACTGGAGTAGGGCCTCTGAGCGTTAGCGATTTTCCTCTGTAATCTGTGGAAGGAAAGGTATTGTAAATGCTGAAAATACAGGAAAATTCACCCTAAAGTGTTTTTCTGGGTCACAGTTCCTGTCCACAAGGAGAGACTCCTGCAAGGCCTGCTTGGGGGCCTTGGCGGAACCCCTGGATTTTACAGCTGGAAGGCCCTTGGCAGCCTCTGCAGAGACTCCCCACACTCAAGAGTGTGCCCTCCGAGGGCCCGCAGGGGTGAGCCGCGTGGACCATCGCAGGGAGCATTGGGGTACCAGCAGAGACGGCGCTGTGGGGCCCCAGGAGGACCCCCACGATTTCCCCTCCCCTGTCCTGCGAGAGGAGCCTGGCTGTGCTCCGGAACTGCTTGCAGAGCTGGTTAAAAATGGAGACTCCCAGGCTCCACCCCTTCCCACTCCCGAACTCCTGGACCAGAAATTCTTAAGGCGCCAGACTCTCCACAGCGGATGCTCTGGCGGCCAGCCACGACAGGCCCGGGACGGGCACCGTCCCGAGTGACCCGCTCCAGCTCTGGGGCGCACAGCAACCTGGGCTCTTGTTGAGATGCAGACGGGATCCCGCGGGGAATGATCCCAGGAGCTCGCAGCGATGCCAGCGGTCCACACACTCCCTGGAGTCCCTCCCCAGCCCGGTGTCACGTGAAGCTTTGGGAAAGCGCTGGGCTGTCAGTGGTGAGGAGCAGGGATGTACCTTTGAAAGCGGTGTAATGTGTGTGTGTGAGCGCGCTAAGTCACTTCATGTGTGTCCGACTCTTTGCGACCCCGTGGACTATAGCCCACCAGGCTCCTCTGTCCACGGGATTCTCCAGGCAAGAATACTAGAGTGGGCTGCCATGCCCTCCTCCAGGGGACCTTCCCGACCCAGGGGCTGAACCTGCATCTCTATGTCTCCTGCACTGGCAAGTGAGTTCTTCACCCCGGCACCATCTGGGAAACCCAGTGTAACGTTGGTCTAATTTAAAATGACTGTTATTCCCCATAAAAGTCCTGCTTAGGAACCAAGCTGGTGCTCCTGTACCAGAAAGCATTTTGTACAATAACACATGAGAAGAGAATATCCTTGGAAAATATATTCTTGAAGAATGTATTGAGAATATGTTTGAATAGTCCTGAAAATATAATGAAGTCCGCATAATTGGTTAGAATGTAGGGGCTGGCTTCTCTTTACTTTCTGTCCAGTAGAAACCTGTGACTGATCTCATTTCCCACCTTTTTGCGGTTCGAGGGCACCTGAGACCGACTGTGCGTTCTTCCTTTTTTCGGAGAAAAGCAAAGACGCGGAGCCTGTGGTCACGGTCCCAGTGACTCGGGGCAGACCCTGAGGCCGGGGCTCGCAGGGGCCGGGGCTGCTGCTCTTACGGCGAAAGGAGGCCCCAGGAGGCGTCAGGATGATGTTGCAAGCGGGAGCTCTGGACCCTGCACCGGACCCAGGATTAGCAGAAATGTGGAAGGAGGGAGGCCAAGGCCGCAGCGTGGAGGTTCTGCAGAGCTCGCAGGACGGCTGGGGGAGCAGAGCACGCCGAGCGCTGACCGGGACCGGCAACTCCGACGTGTTGCTGGTGGGAACACAAAGTGGAGCAGCCTGGAAGATGCCCTGCAGCTTTTTCATGCAGATCAGCAGACGTGCTCTCGCCATGAGGCTCCGGCTCGCCTCCCTGGGCACTCACAAAGCATGTCCACACTCACGGGAAAACCGTGCATGAGTGATTTGAGGTAGCCCAGTTCACGCTGACCGAAACCTGGAAACGATTCAGCCGTCCCACAGGGAGTGAGCGGAGAACCATCGCAGTGATGGACACAACAGAACAGTCTTCCCCGGTTAAAAGGACCACACTGTTGAAACACACAGTGGGGCGGCGGGTCTCAGATGCTAAGTGAACAGAGCCAGCCCCAGGGCTGAGATGCAGAGTGATTCCACGTGTGTGACCATCCGGAGGAGGCACCGCCATGAGGCCCAGCGATGGACAGAGGATGGAGGGGGGCTTGACGACACGTGGGCGGGGAGGGGCAGGGGAGAGAACAGCCTAGTGCCTTGAGCTGATGTAGCTCTGAGCACGTGTCCAGACTCACAGAACTACATGCCAAAAAACTGGATTCCACTGCATGTAAGTTTAAAAATAAAATTTGAAATCTGGAAAAGGAAATGAAAACCTAAATAACGTCAATGAAGATAAAGCAACAGAGAAGTCAGTTAAAGCCAAGGAAGGAGGAGGTGGAGAGACGGTCATGCCTTTTGCTGGACGGGGAGGGTGGAGCTCGATTTAGAACTTGCCCTTTTCAGGAACGTTTCAGAGGCAGATGAACAGGAAAAAGAGCCCTGCGCCCAGCCAAGTCGGAACCCTCCCTGGCTCTGAATCTTTTTTCCTTTGTTGGCCAGTTTTTTTTTTCATAACAGACCAACTAAATATAATGCCAACCTCGAGAATATTTTTCTTTCATGTGACTGTGTTTAGTCTAAATGGAAANGGTCCATGCACGTTGCTGCAGATGACATTATTTCACTCTTTGTATGTTGGATAACATTTTTGTAATTCCGGTGACTTCAGAGTTGCCTCCTAGGGCACGTGGCACTTTCTGGCCCTGAAGCACATCGGGGCGGCCTTGTGGGTAACGCGTGAGAGCGTCAGGCCACTTGACGGCGCTCTGGTTGTTGGTGCTGGTTCCACGCCGTCGGCTGCTGGGCTGGAAAGACTGTTTCATGTGTGCGGGAGCCTGACAAGCAGAGCCCTGACTCAGCTTTTTCCAGACTGTTCCTTGGCCGCCATTTCTGCTCCCCTAGGCCTTCGGCTCATCCACACCAACCTCCTCTGTGCCTTCTTGGAGAACTTAGGAAATCCAGAGACTTAGGAAATCCAGTCTGTCTGCTAAGCAAGGATTCGTCTTTGGGCGGATGAAATGGACTTACTGCTACAAGCGCAGAGGCGGTGGAAGGCTTTTCCAGAAAACCGGCCTTCCCAGCCTGTGCCAAAGCCAAATCACATCCAGACTGTAAACAGCTCATCCTTGCGCTGGGCTAAAGCCACTGTGCCTGACAGCCCATGCGCTGCCTATTTTGAGAACTGGGAGCACAGTCTTCAGGCTTACTGGTCCTGTGGGTGGAGAAAAAGAGAGGCTCCGTCTTTCCTTCGCTTTAAAGTGTGAGTCTTTCCAAGTCACATCGTCTCAGACAAACCAGCCGATAGCGTCTTGCGATCACAGGTGGCGCCTCGCTTCCGTTCTTTGTGAGAGTCACACACGATGGAGACCAGGGACGCCCGTGGTGAATCTCGTGCTCCTGATGCGAATTCGGTCCTGACGGGCTTCCGCCCCTGCTATCTCGCGGGCCGTGGGCTGGGCGGTCCTAATCCCCGTCAGGGTCGCGCATGGACAGACCCGCTTCCAGGCGAGGAGAGCTCAGTCTTGGTTTCTTGAAATTGTTTCATTTCCTTGGCGCACATTTTAAAAAGCATCTTGCTGGATGTTTTTGTGTATGTCAGTCGCTCAGTCATGTTCGACTCTTTGTAACCCCCTGGAGTGTAGCCCACCAGGCTCCTCCGTCCACGGGATTCTCCAGGCAAGAGCACTGGANTTGCTGGATGTTTTTGTGTATGTCAGTCGCTCAGTCATGTTCGACTCTTTGTAACCCCCTGGAGTGTAGCCCACCAGGCTCCTCCGTCCACGGGATTCTCCAGGCAAGAGCACTGGAATGGGGTGCCATCGCCTTCTCCAATGCATGAAAGTAGAAAGTGAAAGGGAAGTCGCTCAGTCGTGGCTGACTCTTCGCGACCCCATGGACTCCAGCCCACCAGGCTCCTCCGTCCACGGGATTCTCCAGGCAAGAGTCCTGGAGTGGGGTGCCATCGCCTTCTTCTCAGTTGCACCTTAGTCTGGGTTTAGTTTGCTTTTCCCTAATGACCGACGGCGTTGAGCCCCTTGCCTGCTCTCCATCTGCACCTCTTCTGTGATGAAGAGTCTGTTCAGATCTTTTACCCATTTTTCCAATCAGGTCGTTTGTTTCCTTACTGTTGATTTCTGGGCACTCTGTCTACATTCTAGATAAAAGTTATTTGTCACATATGTGTTTTGTGAGTATTTCTCCCAGAGTGTGGCCTGCTTTTCATGTTTCAAACAGAATCTTTTGAAGATCAGATGTTTTTGTCTCAGCTTTTTGTCTCTCGTGATGTGTGAGCTCCGCGTCTTAGGGAAGCAGCCCTCGCCTGGTCCAAAGTCACAGATTCTCTCCCACGTGTTCTTCTAAAGCTGTCGCGCTCCCGCCCTCACAGTTGGGTCTCTGCTCCATCTTGCCTATGGAGCAAGGCTTCTGTGCGTGCGGGGGCTGTTTCCTTCACATCAGCACTACCGTCTGTGAGACAGTTGTGGAGAAGAAGACAGCGGGTGTTCCGGGAGGCCGTGTCCTCATTGAGGAATATGGGAAGCCTTTCATTTGGGATTGCACCAGGGTGGGACTGATGTCTTGCTGTATATTGATAAGAATCTAGGGGAAAGGGCAGCAGAGTTAACATCAGTTAAGCCAACTTTCTGTCTGTCTATTTTGTCCTCTTTTGCCTGTTTTGTCTGTCTGTTTTGTCCAGTTATACTAGCTTACTGACAGTCACATGTAACATCCTGTCCAATCCTAACCGTCATGGTATAGTCAGCTTGGAATAGGCACTAATGTCACCCTGCCAGGTGATCAGAAATTACTCACAAATCCTAACAATCATCCCTAAGAAAGATGACCAATTCTAAAATCTAGCTGAGCAAAATACTTTCCTGAATCTTAAAAGATGGCCTTCCCCACCTTTGGGGCTGTTTGCCATGTTCTCAAATGTGCGTGAATAGCTCCAAGGGTGAGCTGGGCCTGGGGCCGGAATCCCCCGAAGGTCACAGGTCACTGCGTCGGAAGGGCGAAGGTCACAGGTCACTGCATCGGAAAGGCGGGAAGGTGGAGGGCAGGAGGGGCCGCCAGGGTTTGGGGAGGATGCAGGCGCCAGGAGGGGCGCCTGGGGCCCGTAAAAGGCGAGACAGGAAGAGTACCCTTAGGAAGGAGAAGGGATTTCCTACTATTCAACAGCTGGCATGGAAGGCTGATTACCGTGCCGTGGATGAAATGTCCTGATGTGCAGTGACGTGGGCTGGCCCTCGGAAATGCTCCTGTCTGTCCTGCCTTGATGAATGAAATTCTTTCCTTCCTTACCCAACGCGAGTGCTCAGGTTAATAAACTGGATGGCAGAGGGCACCCCCTTGGGCGTGTTTGCCCGTGAGGCGTGATTTCTCGGAACCTTGACCGAGCATCCATCTTCCACTTGTATTTCAGAGGCTGAGGTCCTGGAGTTTTCAGCGTGTGCACAGATATATTTTGCCCCTTTTCCCAGAAGTGAGACTTCCAAGTGCATGAAGGCTTAGTCAGCGTCTCAGGACATGCAGTGCGTTCCCTCTGGGGTCATGGGATTCAAGCCATGTGCGTGCTCACTTCTGGCCCATGTGTGCTCTCTGCTGGCCCAGACTCCAGCTTCCAGAACCAGCCAGGATGGCCCACTCCTCCTCCACGATGGTTTCCCAAAGGGAGAGGCCGCGAGCGCCCCTCACTCCTGACAGTGCCCAGTGTGCCCCGCCTTGGAATTATCACCGGAGCCTGAGACCGAGACAGTTCAATTAGAAATAGCCTTCGACACACACAAATATCAGCTTTCCCTCTGCCCAGCTCAGGAAGCCTGACCTGGTTTCTGGGGTGCCGTCTCGTGCATAAGAGAGTTTTCTTACTTGAAGATAACCTGCCCGGGGAACTCTGCTGAATNTCTTAAAAGATGGCCTTCCCCACCTTTGGGGCTGTTTGCCATGTTCTCAAATGTGCGTGAATAGCTCCAAGGGTGAGCTGGGCCTGGGGCCGGAATCCCCCGAAGGTCACAGGTCACTGCGTCGGAAGGGCGAAGGTCACAGGTCACTGCATCGGAAAGGCGGGAAGGTGGAGGGCAGGAGGGGCCGCCAGGGTTTGGGGAGGATGCAGGCGCCAGGAGGGGCGCCTGGGGCCCGTAAAAGGCGAGACAGGAAGAGTACCCTTAGGAAGGAGAAGGGATTTCCTACTATTCAGCAGCTGGCATGGAAGGCTGATTACCGTGCCGTGGATGAAATGTCCTGATGTGCAGTGACATGGGCTGGCCCTCGGAAACGCTCCTGTCTGTCCTGCCTTGATGAATGAAATTCTTTCCTTCCTTACCCAACGCGAGTGCTCAGGTTAATAAACTGGATGGCAGAGGGCACCCCCTTGGGCGTGTTTGCCCGTGAGGCGTGATTTCTCGGAACCTTGACCAAGCATCCATCTTCCACTTGTATTTCAGAGGCTGAGGTCCTGGAGTTTTCAGCGTGTGCACAGATATATTTTGCCCCTTTTCCCAGAAGTGAGAGTTCCAAGTGCATGAAGGCTTAGTCAGCGTCTCAGGACATGCAGTGCGTTCCCTCTGGGGTCATGGGATTCAAGCCATGTGCGTGCTCACTTCTGGCCCATGTGTGCTCTCTGCTGGCCCAGACTCCAGCTTCCAGAACCAGCCAGGATGGCCCACTCCTCCTCCACGATGGTTTCCCAAAGGGAGAGGCCGCGAGCGCCCCTCACTCCTGACAGTGCCCAGTGTGCCCCGCCTTGGAATTATCACCGGAGCCTGAGACCGAGACAGTTCAATTAGAAATAGCCTTCGACACACACAAATATCAGCTTTCCCTCTGCCCAGCTCAGGAAGCCTGACCTGGTTTCTGGGGTGCCGTCTCGTGCATAAGAGAGTTTTCTTACTTGAAGATAACCTGCCCGGGGAACTCTGCTGAATGTCATGTGGCAGCTTGGATGAGAGGAGAGTTTGGGGGTGAATGGACACGTGTGTATGGCTGAGTCCCTTCGCTGTCCTCCGGAAACTATCCCAGCATGTTAATCAGCTATGCCCCACTGCAAAATTGAAAGTTTAAAGATAAAGAGATCCCAGCCTTCTCCCACGAGGGGAGGAGGGCGGGGTCGGGCAGTGGTTCGCAGACCTCACAGTGCAAGGAGTCCTCCCGGGATCACGTCAGTGCTGCCCCAGGGCAGGGCTGAGACTCCGCAGTTCCCGCAAGTTCTCAGGTGACACGCATGAGGCTCCTGAGCTCTCTTGGAGCAGCAAGGGTGTCATGGAAGATGGAATCCCCCCGGATCTAAATGCATCCGTCTTCCCTAACCCTGACCCCCCAGGCCCCCGTTACCTCCCCTCAAGCGGGGGTGACACCGACTTCACGCAGTTGTCCTGGGGGTAAAGTGGGAGGAGCCGTTTGTTGAAAGCTTTCACAGGGCTCCATCCCAGAGGACGGCAGATTTCAAGAGCCTCTCACTATCGCTTTCCTAGGAGGTGATACAGCGACACAAATCAGGTCTCGGGCGGACAGGGCCGGAGCCCATGGGCCCACGGCTCCTTGCCAGGTGTCTGCTGGCTTTTGAGAAGTATTTTGTGGAAATACTTTCGTCAAGTATTTTGTGGGCATGTTAGGAGTTTTAGAAGTTTATGCAAAGACCTTTAAGCTACAGTCCTACCCTTTCTGGGGTACTTTTTATTTTTAACATCACTTATCACTGGAGGAAAGGAAGAGGTGGAAATAGCTTTTCCAATCGGGACTTGCTGTCCAAGGCTGGAAGCTGATAAGGATGACGATCAGGACAGAGGGGGACCCTTTCTGTTACTGATCCCTCCAGCCGCTCTCTGCAGACACCCCTGGTGCCCCAGGCAGAGGCTCCCCTAGTGGGGATCTTACCCCTGGGGACCGAAGCACGCGCACCCAGGGCTCGGACCCTGACACAAGGGTCCTTTCAGCCCCAGCCCTGCAGGGTGTGCAGTGAAGGCTGGGACCATCCCGGGGCTCCATCCTGGAGGACAAGGAGTAACTCAGAGCCCGTCCAGGCTCTCCCTGGCTTTCCCCCGTTCCTCTTCAGAATGACACTGGTTCACACCCTCTGGGCTTTATTTTTTAAAAAATAGAAAATGACAGTTGACGGCGGGATTGTAGAGAAGTTTAGGATCCTCGCACATTGCTGATTAAGAGTGTAACATGAGCCAGGGATCATGGCCTGGCAGCTCCTTAAGCCCTCAGAGTTACCACGTGATACAGCTGGTCCACTTCTAAGTAACAGACCCGAAGGGACTGAATGCGGGACTCGGGAGAGCTGGTGTGCATGTCCACACGGTTTGTCCATAACAAACTAGCTTATCCACACGATGGAGCCTTACTCAGTCATAAATGTGCAGTAGTGACAGAAGCTGTGGCATGGACGAACCTCAAAACCCTTGTGTTAAGAAGCCAGACATGAAAGATCATGTGTCATATGTATGATGCCACTGATGTGAAATACCCAGAGTGTAAATCCCAGAGTGTAAATACCCAGAGTGTAAATCCCGCAGACACCAAAAGCGGAAGGGTGGGTACCAGAGGCTGGAGGCGGCGGTGGGGATGGTGGTGGTGGGAGTGGGATTCTTTGGGGTGATGAAGGCCTTTTGGAACAGATAGAAGTGATGGGCGGGGGACACCGTGAACGTACCAGAAGCCGCTTTACAACGGATACTTCTGTGGTTTGGGAATTTCACCTTAATAAAAAGAAAAAAGTGACAGCGTGTTCCAGAAAAGGGAAGGCTGGAATTTTATTCCCAAAGCCAGACTTCCCGTCAGAAAAGCCAAGGGTAAGAAGTTTGCTGACAATGGGAGGAAACCCAGACCATGACGCCACTGGTCCCTCATCAAAGGGAGCCAGGAACGGTTAACGAACACGAGACAGACGCTTCTCGTTAAGAGACCTGCACTCCATCTGCGTTAATGGTTGGTGCTAGACAGTCATCCTCGGATAGAGATGCAGTTTATGGACCATAAAGAAATAACGGTGCAGGGGAGGATCCGTGGATCCCCAGGGTTGCTCCCTGAGAACACTAGCAACAATAGCCTCTGAGGGTTACGGGACTTGCAGGCTTAGAGGCTTGTGGTCACAAACAAGGCAGAGCAGAGCATCTCTGAGGGAGAGCCACACAAATCCAAGCCGACGCATGCGTGTCCCCAAACTGCCGACAGATGTGGCGCCCGAAGCCCGGGCATCAGACGGGGACGCCACGTGGCCGGGGCCCGGCTGGCCACACAGTCCTCCCGACGCCTGTCTCACCTTCTCTGGACATGCACACACGCCGGCTTCGCGCTCCACGCCATGCTTGCAGTCAAGCTACTCCTGGGGAGCACTGGCTGGATTCTGCACCGCGTACGGGGCGAGCAGAGAACCCGCCATCTGTGAAACGCTGACCCGGCCCCGAGGACACAGGGCCCCAAGCCTCAGGGCTCATCTCAGCCTCCAAACTCCATCTTAGTCTCCATCTGCGTCCTCCACCCAAACAGCCGCTTCCCTGCTCGCCCCACGCCCCGGGCCAGCACCTGCAGGGAGGGGCAGCGTGGGGGCGGTGGGACCATCGCAGGCAGGGCCCCCTGCGCCCTTCCTCCCCCGCCCGGTCCCGTGTGAATGCCGCGCCGCCAGCTGCATCTGAAGCCGCTCGCTTCCCCCCAGCGCTGTGCAGTGTCAAGGACAGATTATAAACTTCTGCCTGGACAGACAAACGTCTTAGCAGCACAGTTTATACAAGAAAGGCTTTTTTGCAGGCTATAAAAGAGAAGTCTAGAAATAATGACTCAGTACCCCCTCAATCTAAAGACAAGACAGGCATTTGAAATGCGAGAGTGAATGAGGCTTGGAGAGAAAGGGTCTGTGGGATGAAGCAACAGCAGAATCCTTCCTTTAAGAAATCAAGTCAGAGTTGTTGGTTTTGTCTTGTTACTTTTTTCAGTTTGGGCGAACCTGGGACGTTCATTAAAACAGAACTGTAATGCATAAATTAGTTCCAATAATAAGAGAGCTGGAACCCCTTTCTAATCTTTCCATTTTGATTGTGATAAAATGTACACCGCATAAAATGTACCGGCTTAACCATTCTTGCCCAGTTTCGTGGCATTAAGCGCATTTATGTTTTATACAGTCTTGATCACCATTGTCTCCAGAGCTTTTTCATCTTTCCAGACTGAGAGTCTGTCCCCATTAAACCCTAACTGCCCACTCCCGGCAGGCACCCCTCTGGCACTTTCTACGAATGTGACTCCTCTAGGGACCCCATGTTAGTGGAATCAGCGTCTGTCCCTGCGTGGCGGGCTCATTCACTCAGTATGCGTCCTCAGGGTCCATCCATGCTGCGGCCTGGGTCAGAGTTTCCTGCCCCTTTAAGGTGAAGAAGAGTCCGGTGTTTGGACAGAGCGCATCGTGCTTAACCGCCATCCATCCATGGGTGCCTCCGCCTCTGACAGTTGTGGAAAAGGCTGCCAGGAACATGGATGCAGACGTGGCGCGTCCAGGCCTCTGCTTCCCACCCTTCTGAGTGTGGTCACAGAAGCGGGACTGCTGGGTCGCAGGTGA
This sequence comes from Neotragus pygmaeus, assembly GCA_006410875.1. Lineage (NCBI taxonomy): Eukaryota > Metazoa > Chordata > Mammalia > Artiodactyla > Bovidae > Neotragus > Neotragus pygmaeus. Next base: position 46,324 of record SJYV01030330.1, on the reverse strand, counting down.
TTCTCTGCTCCGTTTCTGAGGCGCCTCCTTGCCGTTTGCCCCAACGGCCACGCTGTTTCCATTCCTGCAACAGAGCAACTTCTCCAAATTCCTGCCACCACATAATTTCGGCTTTTCTTTTTTTTAAATAATAGCCATCCTAGGGGATATGCAAGGGCTTCCCAGGTGACTCAGGGGTAAAAAATCTGCCTGCCAACGCAGGAGACACGGGTTTGATCCCTGGGTCGGGAGGTTCCCCAGGAGGAGGAAATGGCAGTCCACCCCAGGGATTCTTGCCTGGGAAATCCCATGGACAGGGGCGCCCGGTGGGCTACAGCCTATGAGGTCTCACAAAGAGTTGGACACGATTTGGTGATGGAACAGCAGCAGCAATGGTTTGGATGTACATTTAATGCATTTCAGAAACTTTTATTTTTTCTCTGTACACGCACACATACTCATGTGTGCATTCTGTGTGTGTGTACAGGATGAGAGACTGTCTAACCACTTAAGCATCTGGGGGTCACGCTGATACCTGGGTGCTAGTTGCGTCTCCATACCTATCGTGTGCATTATATGAGGCAGAGAGGATCTCAGGAATTTGGCTGGCACCTTCGTTTATACTGAAAGGACTTTTTCTTTTTAAGCCAGTTGATTCTTTCATGCCAACCCAATACTAGCATTTCACAATCACTTCACTTTAGTATTCGAGGATAACTTTTGTCTCACATTTAGTATTTCCCCCCTTTGAACTGTTACTTTCTCAGCCAGAAATCACTTCGTGGCTCTCGTGGAAGAAGATGGTGATTTACACAGAGTGCTCTCTGAAGAGTATAGCTCTTTAAGCATGAAAAGTATAGTTTCAAAAGCAGCATGTTTGGAGACGTTCACGCGTGGTTATGAATTCTGAACACTGACCGGGTGTTGTTCCCACAGGGCCAGCCAGGGCCGGTGGGCCCCCAGGGGTACACCGGGCCCCCCGGGCTACAGGGGTTCCCAGGACTGCAAGGCCGCAAAGGAGACAAGGGCGAAAGGGGAGCCCCCGGGATCACAGGCCCGAAGGGAGACGCGGTGCGTATGGAACTGTGGGTGCTCCTCTCGCGGGTGCAGGGGGGCGGTGTCCTGGCCTTCCTGAAGTCTGTTTGCCTTCTTTACAGGGACCAAGAGGTGTTTCGGGATTCCCTGGTGCCGACGGAATTCCTGTAAGTTTTTCATAAGATTTAAATTTCAAAGCACCGTATACGTGCAAAACCCCCTGTTTACGACGCGCAGACACACGTCTAACGAGTCCCCTTTCTTGTCTATAACACCGTCACCTGTGGGGCTGTGAGTGCATTTTAAAATGTTTTCCCCTGCAGCCCAGTCATCTCTTGCACAAACTGCTTCCTTGGTACCTGGTCTTCTGGACTTGGCATGGAGGCTACCATGCTAAAACTGGGGTTCCCAGGACTGCAAGGCCACAGGGGTGACAAGGGCGAAAGGGGAGCCCCCTTGTCCCTGGCAACAAGCTGCCGGCGGCACCGGCCGGCCATAAGGAGCCAGTCTCACTCCGCATTTGAACTCCAGAACCGCCTGAGTGGAAAGCCGTCCTGCCCAGAGCAGGGACTGCCCTGAAGTCTGTGCAGAGGCTCAGATTCCTGGTAGCAACTGTGCAGAGAAGACGAAAGGCATGCTTTGTCCATGAGAAAGTCTCAGAATGCAATAAAATGTGTTTTTCTAACCTAGTTTACTTTACTTCTTGTGGCACAAGAAAATAAACAGAGCAGGCTGACTCACGGCCTCCTCCTCGGGCCTGGGGGCAGACTTCCCAGGGACGGCTTCCTGCCCATCTCGGCCTCCGGGATACATGTGTTTATCCCACGTGCAGACCTGCTCCATCCCTCCGCAGCTGACGTTTAAGGACATCTGCCTCCAGAACTTCACGCTCATGCCAATGTGTGTGCCGTGTCAGCGTGCCCATACACGCATGCACACACGCACACACGCACACACGCACACTCCAGGCTACACAAGTGAGGCTGCCCCATTGCAGAATAAAGGGGCAAGCGTATGAGTGGACAGCACTCACAGCTTCCTTAGCTCCATGCTCAAGGAGGTTTTTGCAGCAGGAGGCAGAGCTAAAGAAAGGAAGCCCCCCCTCGCCAAGATGTGAGACCCGCATGGCCGTGATCCCTGGTGTCCCCTGGGAGAGGCTCAAACAGACACATCGGTGACTGCACACAGCTGTGCGTGGTTAAGGAAATAACTTGCGCATGAATCAGAATCTTGAGAAATTGGCAGAGTTGAAGAATTTGCAGATTTCAAGGGTTAAACAAATAACCAAAGCATTTTCTTACCAGCTGCCTCCGATGAAACTGCCCATTTTTAACCTACTTTTTTTGGCCCCTTGGGACTGTGCTCTTCTGGAAGCAGAAGTCTGAGCTTTAGATGGAGTGACCTTGTGGAAACATACTGTAACTGATCAATGTCATATTTCCGTTGGTTTTTTTCCACTTCATGCTCATTTAATGTCAGAAGCAAATATTTCTCAAACTAGGGAGGGAGTGATTATCACCTGGAGGGGTGATCAGGGTAAACAGACACCTGGTCATTTTCTCTGGAACGTCCGGGCTGCTGAAGTCCGTCTCCTCGATGCTGGAGTCTGAGAGGTGCTCACAGCGAGTTAACGTGAACGCCACTGCTGTACCTAAGTACCTAATGAACACAGGGTTTGAGGAACCTGGTACTTTTAGCTGCCTAGAATCACTTACCGCACGCTCCCACTGGCTGGCTGTGGAGCCCAGAGACAGCCTGGAGGGGCGGGGTGGGCTGGGAGGAGGGAGGCGAGTTCCAGAGGGAGGGGACATATATGCCTGTGGCTGATTCACGTTGATGTATGGCAGAAAACCAACGCAATATTTAAAGCAATCTTCCTTCAATTAAAAATAAATGTTTAAAAAGAAGTCATAAGCAAAGTTGATGTGCAGTAAAATCTAAGAGCCATATCATCCAGAAGTAGACATGATTGGATGTGGAACACAAGATGGACATTTAGCTCAATAGAATTGAAGTTTTCCTTTGAAGGACAAGCTCAAAATTAAGATCAGGTTGGCGTGCAATTTCAGATGTCTCAGATCCAGTCTAGGGGAGTCAGGAAGGCCAAGAGCAGACCGATAATTCAGGAGGAGATGAGGAGCTTGGAGGCATCTCCTGAGAAGGTTGAAGCTGTCTGGATGAGGCAGCTATAGGTGCATGAAACCTAAGCCCCTGGCGGCTGGAGGCTCAATGGCTTGTCTGTTTCCAGGGCCATCCGGGGCAAGGCGGACCCAGAGGACCTCCCGGCTATGACGGCTGCAACGGGACCATGGGCGACTCGGGCTACGCAGGACCCCCGGGCCCCGGCGGCTTCCTTGGGCCCCGCGTGAGTACTGGCAGCGCTCAGCCTGCTCTGCTGGGCGGCTCCAGAGTCTGGGTGGTGGAAATGCAGGAAAGGTCTCGCTTTTGGGAGGGCTCGCCGAGGACCCCCTTGAGAAACTGCCTTAGGGAAGGTCTCTCAGGAGGGCGGGCTGCCTCCTGCCTGCAGGATGGTGTTGGGGGTAGGGGAAGCAGGCACGAGCCGAGACCACTTTTCCACCCCAGAAACGGTGGCTGCCCTTGGTCAGCAGTCAGGATGGAGTACACTTCCGCTCCTGAGGTTTCTTGCCAACATCCGGGCATGCTGGACTCAGAGAGCTCCATTTCCCCTTTGTCCTTTGCGTATTAAATAGAAGGTAATGGGCTTGTCTCCCAAGCATACCATCACTTCCTCCCATTCAATAGCAAGAATAATAGTGGAATCGTGGAACTAAAATTTCAAAAAGCTTAAACCTTGAACAGACTTCTCTATTAGTCATAATTTTATTAGATTCTAACATCCTTTGTGACAGGAGAAAACAGTTTTGTTCTCCAGGATATACAAGGTAGACTTTATTTTTCATAATGGAAGAACTATCATATAATGATCTGTTCATGACTTCATTTATTTTTTAGCGTCTGTGCAAACAATCTTTTTTGATGATATGTTGCTACCTTATAGCAATATATTCCAAATTCAGGTTAAACTAACACTTTTTATCAAAACTTTTTATTTAAAAAGCATTTTAAGGTGAGGGCAGGGCGGCAATAACGATCTTCATTGCACTTCCTGAAGCTGACCGATTTCTGGTTATCTTCACACCTCTGCCCTCCAGCTTCCCATTTGCCAGCTGTTTCTTTTTCATGTGATTCAACTTATCAGTAAGCTACACTCTGCTCTATTCTAATATCATAGCTCTCGTTATCAATGAATATATCCATCATTTTAAAATACAAGTTTTATATGTAGATTTTAAAGGCCTGTGTACTTACGTACCAGTGTATCATACCATGTACCTGGGCTGGCCAAGAAGTTCATTCAGATGTCACGGAAAGCCCAAACCAACTTTTTGGCCAATGCAATATACTTGACACAATCCCATTTTTAACGGATGACCCAGAATCTCTCCCACAAATAGTACTGCAGAGTGTGTGTGTCGATGTTTTAGCATGTGAACGCAAAGGAGACACAGAATAGCATTACAAAGAAAGGGGACAGTTTGGGAGAGGAAAGTGTGTGTTTGCTGAACCTCTACTTGGGTTTCTGAAAATTAAATCCTATCGAATATTTCTCTTTTAACTTTAAGAAAGATGCTGTTGGGTAAACATGAAGGTAAAGTCTCCCCTCGCGGTTAAGGTAGAGTTGGGTGTTCAGAATAGTCTCGTTTGCCCATAGAACAGCGGGACGTCGCCCAGGAAAGTGGGAGGCAGTGACTCCAAGCGTCTCACTGAGCTGAGGACCGTTTCTGTTTTTCTTTCTGTGCCGCATGCGCGTGTTTAGGGGCCCCCAGGACCGAAAGGGCAGAAAGGCGAGCCCTACGCTCTGTCCTCAGAGGACCGCGACAAGTACAGGGTAAGTCTGCAGAGGCGGGCATGACCGAGCCCCCGGGTACACTCCCCAGTAAGAGTGACCTCTGAGCGGGGGGACGCACAGTGACCGCAAGCCGGAATCGCCGCTGATTTCGAGGTCCTCTCCCTGGGCTCCAGGCCGTCGGCCGCCTCACACTGACTGCAGGCCGCCCCCCTCACACTCAGGACAGCGCGGCTGTCTGCGTAATTAACATCACCCAGTCCTTAGACAGCGGGTGTGTTCTACACGCTTATTTCCAACACTGAAGTAAAATGCAACTAAGTCCACGGACTCTTAAAAGCTGAAACTCTTCAAACTCTTTCTTCTCAATTAGGGGGAACCTGGAGAGCCCGGACTGGTCGGCTTGCAGGTAAGCATTGCTTTCGTTAGAGAAGAGACCCGGCAGAACCTGAAGGGCTCCTGGCTCCACCCGTCCAGCCTCCCTAACCGCCTTCTCCGTTGCCTGTCCGCAGGGGCCTCCCGGCCGCCCTGGGCCCGTGGGACAGATGGGTCCGGTTGGAGCCCCAGGAAGACCGGTAAGTTCCAGGCTCACGTGCTCACCCTTGCGGGTGTAGAACATCCTCCGAGATGCAGGCTGCGCGGACGCTGGTGGAGGCCTCACGGCGTGCCTGACGCACGTGGTTGCCAAGACCACCGCGGCCGTCCCTTGTCCCCGCTGCCGCCATCAAGGCTGAGGGTGGAGACTCGACGCCAGCTGGGTCGGATTTTGACCTGGTACTGGTCTGGAGCCCTTCCGGTCAGGCACACGCTCTCCCAGCCCCACAGCTGACCAGCTGACAGGGGCCTGTCATCCCGAGCAAAGCAGACCAGTGTCCTGCGGGTCCACAAGGAGGAAATGGGCTCTGCTGGCCAGGCCTCAGAGCAGGGGTGGCGCACCTGGGCACAGCCACCAGGACAGGTGAGACACTGGACGGCAGGTGACCGAGTGGCCCCGGGCCCCAGCTGAGTGGCGGTCTGCAGGCGTCCCCTCCTCCCGGGAGTCTAAGCAGGAGTGAGGCCTGGCAGCCCGGCTGGAGGAGGGCCTGCCCGAGGAGGGAGAGTCCCAGGCCTGGCTGCCTCGGCCCCGGGGCCGGGAGGTGAACGGGCCCCTGCAAAGTGCCTGGCTCTCTCCTACTGCACGTTTTTTATTAATAAAACAAACAGGCCTTAACTTACTCAGGGAGAGCTTGTGGCCGCAGGGGAGAGTCCTTCTCAGAGAACGCCACGCCCCGAGATTGAGGCGGTCGTGGACGGGGGCCGCGGGACCCGCGTCTCTGCCGATGCGGAGAGGCAGCGGACACGTGTGTGTCTGAGGGCAGGTCCGTCGCACCAGCAGCTGGGGTGGGAGTGCTCGTTCGCATCCCTAGGCCGCTGATAATAATCGCAACAATCGCTCACGTCCCTATGAAGCACGGTTCTCCGGGGCCGGGCTGGTCTTTTCCCCAGCAGCCCTCCGGCCGTGAGATCTGACTGAAGGGCAGGAGACGGGCTCATGTTTCGAGATGCCCTCAGCCCTTGTGCACACGCAGCCGCCCGTTTACAGAATGTGGGCCACGGGGTCGGGGTGGGGGGTCCCCTGCTTTACGCACACAGTTCCGAGAAATAAACAGCAGGGTGCTCCCCGCCTCCCCGAGCCGAGGTGCCAGCCTCCAGGTCTTCACACGAACCCCTGAGGCCTCCCACGGCCCCCTGCACCCCCTCCCCATTCTACGGCAACACGCCTGGCTCTCCTAAGGCACGTGTACAGCTCTCACCCTCAGGGTGGTGTTGGCGGGGACCGCTCTGCAGGAGCACGAGGTGATCCTGGCCGGTGGATTCCCAGCCCCGCCGAGGGGCCGGACGTAGATTAACTCTGTGCGTGCTTGCCTGCCGGCCCAGCAGCGGGAAGTGCGAGACCGTGCCGGGTTGGGGTACGCACGGGAGGCCAGCAGGGGCCGTCTCTGGAGGAACGGGGCCCGGGGCCTTGTGGAGGGAGCAGAGCCAGCGTGAGCAGGACCCGGGTCAGGTCAAAAGCCTGAGCTCAGAAAAGCAAACCAGGAGCAGCTGTGCCCGGGCAGCCAGCGGACCCTGAGAACCGGGCCCGACCCCCCGTCCTCCGCCCTCCAGCCCCGCGTCCCCGCCGAGACGAGTGCGCCAGAAGGCTCTTCACACCCTCCCTGGTGTGCCGAACACACAGCAGACAGCTAGCTTTCCCAGGGCTCCCGAGCAGATGTCATCCGGGTCCTGGGATGAAGAAAAGAACTGACAGACTTCTTTGTGTTTGTGCAGGGGCCGCCTGGACCCCCTGGACCCAAAGGACAGCCGGTAAGTTACTGGGGGCGCAGCGGACGCGGGGGAGGGAACGGGGCCTCGCGTGTTGCTGCGTCTCCCTCCTGACCGTGGGGCTGCCTGGCTGACAAGGGCATCGTTAGTCTCATGAGGAGGACTGTATGTCGAGTTATAAGACAGGGCTCTAAACTCCAAGAGTAAATCCACGCATGAAGTCAGTAGGTAAGTGGATGCGTGGAATGACTTCGTGTCTGCAAACCACACAGCATTCCTGTGGCCGCATGGAAGTCCAGCTGGCGAATGAGGGATTAGAAATGTAGAGCACGTCGGGGACACCCCTGCTTCCCCGTGACGTGCTCTCTCACGGGACAGGGCAGGGCAGAGCTGGAGTTGTGCGGGGAGCCGATGGCCTTCTTCCTACCCGGCTGCAGGCGGACCCTCCCAGAGCGTGCCGGCAGCCTCTGGGGGTGTATTCAGGGAGCTTCAGGGAGCTTCAGGCCAGCCTCTGGCCCAACACTGTCCTCTTTCCATCAGAGAAAGACGATTCAGTTGGCTGGAGCACCGCAAAGTCGGTGGCTTGTTAGGAATGTGGGCAGAATTCAGGTTTAATGTGACCTGGGAAAGTTAACCAAATGTCCAGGACAAGCCGTAGGAGGCTGGCGAGGGATGTATTTGGCCAAATCCCGACATGAGTCAGAAATACTGGGCTACTGTTAGGAACATTTCAGAACCACTCCGTGGCCCGCGTGAGGCCAAGGACGCT
>SJYV01030330.1:0-34143 GCA_006410875.1 Neotragus pygmaeus | reverse complement strand
AGCCCCGGGGTCGCCTCCCACCCCCACTTGGTTGCAGCGCAGACAGCCCCAGGCCTCCAGCAGGCCGCTTCCTGGGGCCCTGGGCACCGGCTTGCGAGGCGGGGGGGTGTCGGGGTCCCGGGCAGATCTCTCTCTCGTCTCGCCTGGCTGTGCTTTGATTTCAGCTCCCCAGCCACGTGGGAAAGAAGCAAAGAGAAAGCAAAAATTAGTGAAAGGCTTTGTTTCTATTTGTGGAAACTCGGGGCATCAGAGGCAGGAGGCTGTGTGGTGTGGAGATCAGGTGGGCCCCACAGGATCCCGCATCTCGGCAGGGACAGGAGCCCTGGGAAGGCAGCAGAGCCGTGGGCGGTCAGAGGACACGGGCCTTCCTGAGCTGTGGGTGGTTTGTCCCGCAGCCCACCAGGCGGGCGGTCAGCCCTCCCACGCACGCATGGACGCTCCTGTCATGAAACTGTCAAATACTCGCCAGGGCGCCTTCCCGGTCTGCCTCGGAAGCAGGAAGGATGATGAAAAGTTTGGCTAAACCCGAAGAACACCATCATTAAGAGAATTAGGACATCTTTCTGTGACATTTAGGATTATTTTACCAAAATGAGAAAGCCTGAGGCAGAGGAGAATATGAATCACGGTCCTCAGATTGGGATCCCAGGCAGGGAACGGCTGTGTTCCGAGCCCAGAGGGGCCAGAACCCAAGGAGACGTTCTGAGACCCCGACCTGTTGAGTCGGAAGACCTGGGATCAGACCTGCGCTCTATCGCCTGTTCACCGTGAGGCTTCGGCCCAAAGAGATGACGCTCTCCCCATCGGTGATGTCCAGACTCACCGTGTGGACCAGGGGACTGCGGGAGAGTCAGCAGTTCGCAGGGGCCCTGGACTGTCAAAGCCCAGGGCCGCAAGGAGGAACTCACTCATAGTCAGCTTCTTGGTCATCAGGATTCAAGCAGTGAAATATATAGGCGATATAAGCAAGTGGCCACATGCCCCCAGGGGTGACAGAACAACTCTTAGCCCACTGCTTTTCAGGTTTTGCTTAAAGTACAAAATACAAATTCCTTAAAAGCAGAGCTTTATTAAAACACCACTATATCATTTTTACGAACCCAGAATTTTTGTCACTTAAGGTTTCGTGTTAGTGAACACTCAGAGCACCACGTGAGGGGCTACTTTCTGCAACTGGTAGAGCGTCTCGATTTGCTCCTGTTCATTGTACGTGGTATCTGGGCTCAGGCTTTCGTTATGCCGTTTATATGTGGAAATAGCAAAAGAAAAGGCGTTTCTTTTCCTCTTGTGTTAATTCGTTCCTGGGAGCTGAAGCCAGAATACTAGGAAGGAGAGTTGTCCAGTGATGTTGCAAATACATATGTATTAGGTTTCTTTTTCTAAAAAAAATAATTTTATTTCACTGTGATTATTGACTTTAAACTTACAGAAGCCATCTGTCTTTCAGGGCAACAGAGGACTTGGGTTTTACGGAGAAAAAGGCGAGAAGGTAAAGGAAGCTTACTAGATTGGGTTAGGAAACACTGACAGCTCGTTCTCATGCTTCATGCCTCGTTTTGTGCTGTTATCATGAGGTGCTCTGCAGACACCCCATTTGAAAGGAGGACACAGTCATTGTGAAGCGTCAGGTTGCCAGACAGACTCCACTGGTGGGGAGGATCTGAAAGGCGGGGCTCTTCCCGACCCGAGGGTTGAATTGCGCCTCTTTCGTCTACTGCGTTGGCAGGTGGATTATTTCTAGTGCCACCTGGGACGCCCGTTCTGGTTTATGTCTTGGGTACCAGTCTTAGAAAGCAGTAGCATAATACAGAGCAAGAACCACCGAAACATTTGGCGCACAGACCGAATAACGTCCTTGTACAGAAATTCATCGTAAGGAGATAATTCCACTGAAGCAAATGCAGCCGCAAATTGTGACCAAGCTAAACAGCTTATATGCCTAAATTCTAAATGATGATTAATGCAAGTGGAAATCAAGTAATTTTATCTTACTATTATTTTATTCTATATGATGTTTTTACATTTTTAAAAATGTTTCATGTTGGGGTACAGCCGATTCGCAATGGTGTGACGGTTTCAGGTGGGCCGCAACGGGACTCGCCGTGCATACACATGCATCCGTTCTCCCCTAAACCCCGCTGCCATCCAGGCTTATATACGATTTTTGTCTTATGACTGTAACGCCATTAAAACTGATGAATGTGTGATAAGTTATACGCAAAGACAGAAGCAGCACTTTGCGTTGGGATTGTGCTTGTATTCAACCTCGATCATGTCCTTCGATCTAAAGACAGTTGCTTTGCTAAACCATTCACAGGGAGACATGGGGCTGCAGGGGCCCGGCGGGATTCCACCAGACAACGGTTACGTCGAGAAGCCCACGCCGGTGTACGAGCTTCTCCCAGAGCAGTATAAGGTAAAGGGGCTGTGGCAGGACTGACGTGTTCCCATCTGAACTGACAGGAGGAGGAGAAAAAGGTGTGGCTTTCTTTGGTCTTATTCAAACAGTCACAATCAGAGTGGAAATGCCCTCCCCACCGAATTAGCAAATTACGCATCTGAAAACACTGAGCGCAGTCACCGGCGTCTCAGCATCATTGCTGGTAATCATGAGGAATCAGAACCGACATGAGGACCCCTTTAAGAGCCTCAGCTCCGCCTTCAGTCTCTAGTGTAGACGTGGCCAGTGGTCGCCACACAGCGCACTGCCAGGAGGTGGGGCCGTGTGAGCAAAAGCAGGCCTACGTTTTGCTGACATGGAGCGTCCCTGTGAGCTTGCTGGGTCAAAGTCAGATTTCGGACTCTTGTAGCTTCTGTTAATGTTTTGTTTGATTAAAAGCATCCTCTTGGAGTCTAAATAAAAATTAACACCTTCTCTATCACTCATTCACTCAGACAGACCGTTCACCCGTCCTAAGCCTTCTGGTTCCTTGTGCTTAGTAAAGACCGGAGCACTGACCTGGTAGAACACTGACCTCGTAGGGCAGCAGGGTGGCAGCCGGGGTGAGACGCACCATCCAAGGTCACAGGACCCGAAGTAAAAGTCCCAAACGTAGACCCTGATCCCTGTCTCTTGAGCATCTGTCAAGATGGGGTGTGAATGCTGGGGGGCGGACGGGAGAGGGCAGGGTGGACCCCCGCCACTGCAGGGGACGTGAGTCTGCAGCTGCGGCATTACCAGCGACTTGACCGCTGACAGAGGCAGCCTGGGCAGCGGCTGCTGCGAGGCCAGAGGGGACGGTCATGGACCAGCCGGGCTGCGAGCAGGACAGCCCTGGACCACCAGGCAGGACAGGNCGTGAGTCTGCAGCTGCGGCATTACCAGCGACTTGACCGCTGACAGAGGCAGCCTGGGCAGCGGCTGCTGCGAGGCCAGAGGGGACGGTCATGGACCAGCCGGGCTGCGAGCAGGACAGCCCTGGACCACCAGGCAGGACAGGGCCTCCAAGGTCATCGGGGTGGACCCAGGGGGGACTCCGGCTCCTGGGGGGACCCGATCATCAGCAGGGTAGGGCCCCGTCCAGGGCCAGGACAGGAGCCCGGGTGGAGCGAGGCCGGAGCAGGCGCGGCCCCGCTGAGATCATCCAGCGGCCGAATCACATCTCCTTGTTCTGTGCAGCTAAGAGGGGATGCTAACAAGCAGAGACAGTACTTTGCCAACAAAGGTCCATCTAGTCAGAGCTATGGTTTCTCCAGTGGTCATGTATGGACGTGAGAGTTGAACTATAAAGAAAGCTGAGCGCTAAAGAACTGATGCTTTTGAACTGTGGCATTGGAAAAGACTCTTGAGAGTCCCCTGGACTGGAAGGAGATCCAACCAGTCCATCCTAAAGGAAATCCATCCTGACTATTCAGAAGGACTGATGCTGCAGCTGAAGCTCCAGTACTTTGGCCACCTGATGCAAAGAACTGACTCATTTGAAAAGACCCTGATACTGGGAAAGATTGAGGGCAGGAGGAAAAGGAGGCCACAGAGGATGAGATGGTTGGATGGTCTCACCGACTGGATAGACATGAGTTTGAGTAGACTCTGGGAGATGGTGATGGACAAGGAGGCCTGGCATGCTGCAGTCCATGGGGTCGCAAAGAGTCGGACGCGACTGAGCGACTGCACTGACTGAACTGCAGAGGGAACGGGTCCCAGGGCTGGGCCCGGCCAGCCTGCAGGGCGCAGTCTGGAACTGCAGGATCCTGGGAGCTGTTCTAAGACTGATGGGTGAACGGACCCATCACTGCATTTCCTTCCCCATTTTAGACTAAGAGAAATGGGGGAAATTGATCATATAAATGACATCACGGGCTTCCCTCGTGGCTCAGTCATAAAGGAACCACCTGCCAATGCAGGAGACACGGGTTCGATCCCTGGCGGGGGAAAACCCCACGTGGCACAGAGCAGCTAAGCCCCTGTGCCACAACCGTTAAGCCTGGACTCTAGGGCCCGGGAGCTGCAGCTGCTGAAGCCCATGCGCCCTGGAGCCCGTGCTCAACAACAGAAGAAGCCACTGCAATGAGAAGCCCGCACGCGGCCGCCGGGGAGGAGCCCCCGCGCGCCGCAGACAGAGAGGGGCCCCTGCGCGCCGCAGCCGGGGAGGAGCCCCCGCGCGCCGCAGACAGAGGAGCCCGTGCAGCCGTGGAGACCCCGCGCAGCCAAAAACAACAACAGAAAATCATTTTGAAAGAAATAAAACTGATGTTGCTTTCTAAAGCCACTCTCGCTCAGGACCTTAACTCGCTCCTGATTAGCCTTGCCCTCAGAGGATTCCCCCCGGCGCCTTATCCTCTTTCACCTGAGCGGTCTTCCGCTATTTCACTATGAAACGACAGCCCCTCTGTTATCACTGGGGCTGCCCCCAGGCATGTGTCCTTCCACTGTGGGCCCTAAAAGGAGCCTCACAGGCAGAAAAGAGGCAGCCTTGCGATCCTATCAGAAGAACACACAATTGCGTCTATATTGTGAAAATCCAAGAGAAATAGCACCTTTTCCCCCTTGAGCTTTGAAGCCGCAAGGTTTAGTCATTGTTTGCAGGTGTATAAAATGCTTTGCACGTTATGTCATAAATCTTGACCCATTTTAAACAGTATTCATGAATTAATGAGCATTTCTTGTCTTCCGTTATCTTCACAGGGTGAAAAAGGAAGCGAGGGAGAACCAGGGAGAATAGTAAGTCAAGGAATAAAGATGCTTCTTCTCGTGGTTCCCGCGTTCTCAGGGGCCCCATCACGTTGTCAGACTGTCCGGGGCCTAACAACCCACAGCTCGGGTCTCCAGTCCCCTCGTCTGCAGCAGGAAAGGGCGACCGTTTCTCACGGTTTTTCAGAAAACAGTGTCAGGATGTCTTCTTTCTGCAGAGTCAGCACCGGCTGATCGCCCTCTTCTGAAGTTCATAAATGAGCCCAAGCCGCTCAGAAGAGCAGCCATGGAGGGAAGGGCCAGGCGGGTTGGTGGCGGCTTCCTCGCCAGGGTCCGGCCGTGTCACCGCTCTGCCTTCCCTGATCTGGGTCCCGCCTGCCCCCGAATCCCCGTCACCACTTACCAGGGGGCGATGACCGGTGATGTGCTGGGTGGATGACCGTCCCAGCCGACTGCAGACGTCCCAGGAGCCCGTCCAGCATGGAGCTGGAGAGGCAGAGGCAGGCTGGCCGCAGCGGGGGACACTAGAATGAGCCCCCAAAGCAGGCAGACCGTGAAGGGTGGTCTCTCTGTTCTCTCCTAGGGCGTCTCCTTGAAGGGAGAAGAAGGCATCATGGGCTTCCCGGGACAACGGGTAAAGCTTCTGCGCCTGTGTGTGCTTTGCAGTGTCCGTTGTTTAAAAAGACCTTATTTCCCTTTCACTTCTTGGTGGAGTACAGTTGACGCACAATAGCCCATGTTGCAGACCAGCAGTACACTGACTTGCAGTCCCCAGAGGCCCTGCTCGGCACGGCTGTTACAAGACCCTGGCTCTGCAGCCAGCCTGTGCAGTGTGCCTTGCGGCTGGTGGTAGCGCCACCGTCTGTGCCCCTGGAGCCCCCGGCCCTCGGTTCACAGCAGCGCTGACCTGCAAGTGCAGAGGTTTGCCCCTCTCCCCTGACCCCCGACGCTCACTGTCAGGGCTGCCCCTGTGGGCTGTCGGCTACGACCCTGAGCCTGCGCCGACCGACACGTCATTGTCACCCGGTAACTGGGGGTTTTAAGACCGTGCTCCCCCTTTAGAGGAGGGACATGACGGGACTCAGACGCGTTTCTGCTTGTGTTAGCCTGAATGACTCTGTGGTAACAGAAACGGAGGCTGCATCCAACAACAAAGTCAATTTCTTGCTGCCCCGAGAGTCCAAGAAAAAGGTCCCTAGTGGGGCAGATGGGGAGTCTTCTCTCGAGGAGACTCTGCCCCCTGTCGCTCCTGGCCCGAGGGCACACCGCCCTCCACCAGCCCGAGCGCAGTCAGCTGGCCAGGTCCACCCCACGGTGAGCCGAAAAGGTGGGCAAAGACAGGGGCTGGGAAAAAAGACAGTGACCCTGGGGCGACGGGCCACAGACCCCAAGTGTCAGTCTCCAAAAGTCAGAACGAAGACTCTCAGAGCACGAGGGTGCGGGGCACTGTCTGGCTGTGCCGTTTTATGGGTTTCTCCACGTTTCTCTAAGTCATAGCCAGGATGCATTAGGTGAGAGTGTCGCTAAAATGATGCCTCTCCTCCAGGAAAGAGAAGGAAGTTTAGATGGTGTCAGTATTATCATAGCAAAGTGCTTACTTAGCCCAGGCAGGCGCCGTGACGGTGCCCGGGAAAGGTCGCTGCATGTTCTCAGGTATCTCCGCTTCTGTTTTCTCTTCAATCCAGGGTGCCCCCGGCTTCGATGGTGAGAAAGGCTTGCCAGGACAGAAAGTAAGTTTGAGGCATGAAATGCGACCTAGTCCGGGCCTGAGACACCTTACAGAGGTCGCATGCGAAGACTGGGGGATCCCAGAAAAAAACAGCCCCGCTTAAAACTTTCCCACATTTGCAGTAGCAGAAATGATGCCTCTCCGATCATCCCTGCAGCGTGGAGCTCGCTCACATTTCTGTCATTTGGCAGGCCAGCACGGGGTCCGTCCCGCCCCAGGCCGCCCATCACCTCCCCCGCCGCTGGCCACAGCCCCCGGGGCTCCAGTCTGGCCCTTCCTGTGTCTCCACCAGCGTCCTGTAAGAAGGTGGCGGCGTGGGCCGATGGTCCACCCGCATTCTTCATCTACTGATCGCTCACATTTTGACACTGGGTCTTCAGTGATGACCCAATTTGTTGTCTTTATCCCGGGTTCCGCAGAAGGAGTTTTAGTTCCCTTTGTAGGAAGCAAATATTCGGTGAGAAATGCCTTTTGAATCTGGGTCAGGCGTACGGCTGTTGGAATGCCGGATCTTATGAGAGAGAAGACATATAAATAGGTCTTATAGTGACGATTCCTTTGTTTTCACCTTTCTCTGTCTTTGCTGAGGCCCTGCCCGCTGCAGACCCCTGGGCCCGTGGGCCGGGTGCCCGTCAGACTAGGGCTCACAGAGGAAGGGCATGTGTCCTCACGTGCCTGCAGTTTAGCCAGGGAAAGGGAACGTCCCTGTGCGAATCTCCACGCGTGTCTTCCACCCAGCACTCCTCAGGAGTTCCACGCCCACATGGGCAGCATCGTTTGAGCGGCTTGTGTCTCGCTGGACACGGCTCGGTCAGCATGCCTGGCCACCGACTCCACGGTCGCTCCAGGCTCCATCCAGGCTCTGGCCTGCGTCACAACCTCTTCCTCTAGGCAGGAGGTCCCTTTTAAAATCAGAGAAGTTTGCCTTCGCTTTCCAGTCTTCACTTAGTATGAAAGAGAGTCTGCCTAAACCAGAGACCCAACATAAAATACCGAATTAAGCCAATCTTAGTTCATTCTAAACAAAGTAACTTTCAGCATGCATGCTCCTGGATTTCAAAATATCCTGTAAGGTAATCAAATAATGCAAATTTTTATCCCGTTGGCATTCTGATTTTAGGGGGCCTTAGCATATATATTCTTTTGCAAGAAATAAATTTCTAGGGTTTTTTTAAAGCTTTAAATACCTATCCAGATACAATGCAGCCCATAAGGGTAAACCTTGCCTTTCAATAAGTATTCAAGGGAATTAAAATGTGATCGTTACAATTAGAGACTTTTTAAGTCAAGAGCAAAATCTTTTAAATGAAGAGGCTTCATGCTTCTGGTTGGCATTAAATAAAAATTTTCAGAACCCACCTTGGGAGCTGGTTTTGATAGGTGGATCAAGTTGCCAACACTCTACCCGACTGGTCAGTCTTGAAGAGTCCAAACATCAGGGCAGTTGGTGTGTGTGACTCAGCAGGAAGGACTCAGGACCCTCCAAGAAACACATCTGACTCAAAATGTGAACCTGAGCCCGAGGAGGCCCAAGACCTAACAAGTACTAGCGGTCCAGAGCCCGTCTGGGGTGCAGGAGCCCCTGGGCCCAGCGCCACGAGGATGGAGTGGACCAAGTCCACCACATAGGGGGTTCACACCCAAATGACGCTGTTTCCTCTACAGCCACAGGAAAAGGAACTAAAAAGACAGAAAGGAGGAGAAGCAAGCAAGCTGAGACCTCCCAGCCAAACACCATAGTTTGACTTTTATTGAATCCTGATTCAAACAAAGCAACTTTTAAAAGACACGTTTGAAACTAAAATCAGGGAAAATTGAACGCCAAGTGGGTATAAGGTGATTTTAACCAATTATTGTTGATTTTACTGGACTTCCCTGGTGGTTCAGATGGTGAAGAATCTGCCTGCAATGCAGGAGACCCAGTCTCGATCCCTGGGTTGGGAAGATCCCCTGGAGAAAGGGAATGGCTACAGACTCCAGTGTTCTTGCCTGGAGAATCCCAGGGACAGTTGATTTTGTTAGATACAATGTACTGCGGTCACGCCTTTCTATTTTAGAGATAAAATAAGCACCAAGCATCTTTCCTGCAGGGAAGCAGAGGACTGGACGGGTACCAAGGCCCTGACGGATTCCCAGGACCCAAGGTGGGCTCAGGTCTCCTCTGGGGGGGCGGGGGCAGCTTTCACTTCCTTCCTCCGGCTGGTGGTCTGATCACCTCCTGTCTACCCTCATGGGAGAAGCGGGGAGGGGACTGAGAGAGGCGGACGCCGTAGTAACGAGAGGATGGGGGGCCCTGGTTCCCATGAATCATTCCATCGGTGGGCAGGGGGGGTTGAGGACTCGGGGTGCAGCTGCTCCAGCTATCAGAGGACCTAGCCAGGTGAGGGGCGTACCCCACCAGGCGGGGCACCAATGAGGAGGACAGAGGACTCACAGCCAGGCCTTCTGGGGCGGGCAAGGCTCAGGGATCTCTAGGCGGCTCGTGGAGTCTGGGTCTCACCGTCCAGATGGTATTAGATCGGGTGTGGGCCCACACCCCCAGCTCACCCTCATGGGCGATCCAATGGTGCCATCAACGCGGAGGAGTCTGCCCGGAGGCAAGTGGTCCCCTGGCCGCTCCTGGAGTCTGGCAGGGGTCTCAGGGTGAGAGGGACCCCTGCCCGCTCCGTCCTCTGCCAGCGTGTCCGGCTGGCAGCCGGGAGGCTGGACTGACCGGCGCGGGTGTGGAGCGTGGGCGGCAGCCTCCGCCCGGCTCGTCATCCTCTCGGATCTGGAGGCAGCCTTCGGGTGCAGAGCTCTGAGAGGCCAGCTCACCGTCTCTTGTTTCCCTGTCTTCCTTCTCCAGGGAGAAATGGGCGACCCAGGCCCCCCCGGCCTCCCGGCCTACTCCCCGCATCCTTCCGTGGCCAAAGGTCTGTGCCGTTGGTTCTTCGTGCTCACATCTCGCGGGCTTTGTCATCTGTTGTGGACCCAGAGCTGCGAGCTCAGGGGAAAGACTTTCTAAGCAAAACAAGGGAAATGCTGTTCAGCACTTAACCTCGGAGAACCCATCTCGGGAACGCTCCCTCCCTGTGGGATAAGAGGGGTGTCACGGAGCGCCCCTGCTTCCCTCCTCCGGGAAAGGCCTTCGTTCCGGCCTGTCTCGTGTGGGCTCTGGCCCTGCCGCCCGCAGCAGCCCCACGGAAGCCCGGCCTCATGCCCGCCGGGCCTCCATGGGCACAGCCCAGCACCTGCCCTGGTTTCTGCTCCAGCTCTGGGTGCGCCCGCTCTGAGCCTTCTGTCTGGCTGACGTACCCCGGGACGTCCTCCCCTGACCCTCCTCCACCGTCCCCTGCGCCTGGACNGTCGCCCCTGGAGCCTGGCGCCTCTGCCCTCTGACTCGGCGGCTGTGCTGCAGCCCAGGCAGGCACTTCTACGGGACTCGAGTGTCAGTCAAGTGTGTAGCACTGAGCTGGCACACTCACGAGCTCAGAAATGCTGCCCACTATAATTTTCATTCTCCATGGTCCCTTGAAGTCGGAGTTTCCCCGCAAATAACCCTCCCGTCCTTTGAAACCTCCCTATATTGTTTTGGTATTCTGGGCCTGTCGCGTTTTATAACATTTATAGGAATTTTCCGTCAACCCTGGCTGGGCTTCCCGAGCGGCACAGTGATGAAGAGTCTGCCTGCAATACAGGAGACGTGGGTTCCGTCCCTGGGTCAGGAAGATCCCCTGGAGGAGGAAATGGCAGCCCACTCCAGTACTCTTGCCAGGAGAATCCCCTGGACAGAGGAGCCTGGCGGGCTGCAGTCCACGGGGTTGCACAGCGTCAGATGATCAACCTTGTCTAGTTAAGAATGAGCTCCCTGAAGGCGGGGCCACCATAGATGAAACGTTTGGACCCCGCGTGCCTCATGCAGTGGACAGAGCGTCAGTCCGTACACCTCCAGCCAGAGTGTGAGCATCTGCCCGAGGCCTGGACAGTGGTCCTTTCATCGGGGGTGTCTGTCTCGGTTCCAGGTGTCAGAGGTGACCCGGGACTCCCAGGAGTCCCCGGGGAGCCAGGAGCCCGCGGGGAGCCGGGAGACCCCGGTTTGCCAGGCCGGCCGGGCACAACCATCGGAGATGAAGGTACGGAGCTTCCGTGGCCTCGGGGCTAAGACGTGCGCGAGGGTCTCCCTCATGCCTCGCCCCTCGCCGGCGCCCTGCCCCTTCCGCTGGCCCGAGCGCGCCTGCGTCTCGAGTGCGTTTGGATGTGGTCACAGAGCCTCTGGGTCCTAAGCTAGACACGCTGCTGACGGTAACGCACACGGTTCTGTCTGTCGCTGGCTGGGAGGAGCCCAGGCGTCCAAGCATTCTAACAGCTCGCAGGCTGCCCTCGGGGGGCGGGCAGAGCGGCTTTTTAAAGTGGAACGGTGCTGATGAAATATACCAGCGGCGTTGCCCTTTAGGTTGCCGGCTGGACCGTAAACCGCGGCTCAGGGGTGGGGGTGTCTCGGGACACAGCAGCCCCGGGCTGAATCCCAGGGGGCTCACAAGGCTGTGTTCACTGTTGGGTTTTCAGATGAGAAGAGAGGCTTGCCGGGCGAGATGGGACCCAAAGGCTTCAAAGGAGAACGGGGTTTCCCCGCGCTGTACCCCGGCCCCCCGGGGACCCATGGGAAGCCAGGGCTCCGCGGTCCCCCCGGGCGCCCAGGACCGCCCGGCCCAGACGGTGAGTGGAGGGAAAGTCAAGGGCGGGGCGTGCCGGCGTCCGGACAAAGGGGCCTGGTCGCAGCTGCATTCTCACTTGGGTTTTTCTGCGGAATAATTAATTCTGTGGACGAGGCGGCGGATGGTGGGCGAGGAGGTGGCACGCCATCCGTGCGGATGGGAAGGGCCCGCCGTGACCGCCCCCTGCCCTGGGCTGACCCCCGCGGGGCAGACTTGAGGCTCTGCCTTCTGGGCCCCCTCGGGCCAGAGCCGCGGCTGAACTGGTGGCAACACGTGACGCCGGGCCTGGCTATGGCACCTGTGGTGGGACGCAGCAGCCTTGGGGGCCCAGACGGACGATCTGAGTCCTCAGACTGGACAGGCACGGGTCTGGACCCCGGTGCTGCCGAGCGAGAGGTCCCAGAGTCAGACGCAGCTGGGCGAGTAAGCGCAGCACGGCAGGGTGTCTGGGTCCAGCTAAAAGACAGGTTCAGAGACGAGGCTTTGGCCACTGTCTTTGCTCTCTCTTGAGAAGAACACCTTTCAGGGGCGTGGGAAGCGCATTGGTACCTGCTCCTGTGAGGAGAGGAGGCAGCGGTTCCTCCTCTGGTTCCAGTTTGTCCTCTAAGTTACTCTGGTTCTGTGCTCCCAATTTCCCTTCAGCTGCAAAAATCAGATTCTTACATTCTTTTGAAAAATTTAGGGACAGAGATTCCCCTGGAATTTGCCAAGTGGTCTGAGCAGTGTAATCACTAATGGTTTTTATTATCCTGACAGTAATGTTTCGTCCTGTGCCATCTGTGATAATGGCTGAACGTTACATTTCCTGAGTCAATGGTGTCTGTTGCCTTTTCCCTTTTTTGGCAACAGAACATGATGTATTAAAAATAAAGGCATACAAATATGCCTCTTTAAAAGATGGCGATTGAAGGCTAACCTTGCCATCCTTCCTGTAACTGAATTCCATTTCGATAAAGACACAAACACATACCATCTGGCTTCATAAATCTTACTTAGTAAATCTACAACTTACTCAGAGGTCATCTGTAAACATGTGGACTAATCTCTGGCCCATGTGGTTAACTGAAAAAGGAGTTTATAAAATAGATGGAATGGTGTCGGACAGATTTATCAACTGAAAAGTTTAAGAGCACACAACTCGAGGTCTCCTTGAAGTATTCATCTTACCCCTGGAGACACGTTGTTCCCAAATCACTTTTTAGAAGCGATCTCCTGTACAAAAAGTAGTCAAGCATAATGGCCTGTTAAAATAGTTTTGTGCACAGCCATAATTTAATATTGATGATCTTGAGTTCCACAGAGCTCTCCAGCCTTTCCCCTAGAACAAAACTGTTGGATTCTTTTCTTCTATCTGCATTTCACCAGGTTTTCTGTGTTGCTACTGATGGAAACCAGAATTTCTAGTCTTTCGAGGTTCCAGCGAAAGCAAACGGGGAAGGCAGTTTCTTTTCGGAACCGAGCGTCTGCTCCCCCCCAGCTGCAGCTCGGTCAACCAGGCCGGCTGTTGGCGCAGTCCCACTGGGCCCTAGAACAGGTCAGGGCACGGACAGGTCTCTTACGACCCCTTCAGGAAAGTCGTGTTAGAGAGATCACAGAGGCTCCCTGCTGTTCTTTAGGACTCGCCTGCAATCATTAACTTAATCAATTTATCAGATGGAGAAAAGGCAGTGTAGGAAGGAAGGAGGGAGGGGCACCTTCAGAGAGCCCCACAGTGTCTTTTCTGGCTAGACTCGCAAAGTGTGAAGACCAGCCACAGTGTCTTTGTCTCAGATTTTAAAAGCCAGCACCGCTGACATATCCATGGTTAAATAACTCCCTGTAATACTAGCTTCTCCTAACGCATCAGAACTTGGAGACAGCGTGAAGCCCTCCGTCCACCGCTAGGCTGACAAGCTCTTGGCCTGGTCCCCAGTGCCCATGGAGCCTATGCTGGGCACCGTTTGCTCCATCAGAGTCCCCCGGCCGGCACCCCTCCACATACTCTTCCCTGGCTCGCTGTCTCTCCCCTGCCTTCTGAGGCTCCTTTGCTGAGTCTTCCTTCTTCCCCTGCACCATCCCATGGAGGATGGAATTCCTTGCCAATATCTCTCCACCCAGCAGACTCTTGCTTTGACAAGAGTTTAATACCATGATGTACCAGCTGTCCCCAACTGCATCCCCGTTGCCAGAATCTTGGCTCCCTGTCCACAGATGCCAAATAGAAACACAGAGACAGTTTGGAGGAAATAGAAGAGTGCCTGATTATTTTTGCCAGGCAAAGGGGAAACACAGCAGGCTAGCGCCTCGAGAACTGTGCCCCCCCTTTCTCAAGAACAGGGGAGGTTTTATAGCCTCTTGAAGGTCTTGCTTTTTTTTTTCTTCGATGTTTGAAAACGGCCACAGCTGGCATCAGGCAACTCAGGAACCGGGTCCCGTGTCCCTGAGGCTATCGGCCCCCGACCTTCCCTCTGAAATGCAGAATGCTGCGAGAGGGTGTGGGGCGGGGGAGTGCCTGGTGCAGAGTGCCGTCTGCATGGAGTCAGGGTGATTAGCGTCGTGAAGGACAGGGCCAGCTCCCACTGTTTGCGAGCAGCCACGGCTGGTTAGGTCCTGCGGCCTGTCGGGCTGGCACTCGCGGCTGTTCGCGCGTTTCGATTCTGCTGCGCCGGCCCTAGCCTAGTCCTGTACGCTGAGCCGCAAACTCCTCCCGGCGGTTAACTGGACGCCTTGTCACCGCTGCGTGTCTCACGGGCATCTCCAGCTTCGTGAGTCCTCAGCTGGACGCGGGGTCTCCCCTCCCCAGCCCACCCAGCACAGTCCCGCGCCGGGGCCTCGCCCGTCTCCACCGCCGCAGGGCCTCGAGCCAGGCCCTGGGCGCCAGCACCCTGCCGTGGTGCCTCTCGGGGATGTAGCTCGTTCCCACAAGAGGGCGCTCAGCTCGAGCACCACGCGGAGCGTTTTCTGAGCTTTAGAGTCCACGTCTTAACACGGTAGCTCAGATGTCCTCGCTTGGAATGGTCAGAGCCCTACAGACAGGCGGGACACCTGAAGGGTCCCCATCCTAGTGAGGGGGATGGTGGGGAGGGGATGGATCACAGGTTATCCACATGGCCACACGTGTGCGTGTGTGGATGTGTGTGCACCGGAGTGGAAGCGCCTGGGGCCTGCAGGGAGAGGCGTGCCCGGGCGCGCCTGTTCCAGGCCGGGGCAGAGCAGGGAGAGCTCCCCTTGACGCCTTTCATGGTCTGGCTTTGCTCGGGTTTTTGTCTCTCTGGGAACCAGAGGTCATGGTGATCCCAAGTCTTTAACGCGTAAGTAAAATGCGTGATTAAAAACAATTGAAACTCTTCTTTGGACTGAACTTTTCTGAAAAGTAAAGCTGTCTATTTCCAGACTTAAATGGGAACTCTGAAATCACAGGTGTTCACGTGTCTTTCCAGCCCTGGAAGCAGTGGCCACAAAAAGGACGTCTCCGTGTCTTTCTGAGAGCGCTCGGGCTGGAGTTGGGCGGGGAGGTGGTCGTCGTCTGTTGGGAGATGCGGCTGTACACCTTCCCTCGCGGGAAGCAGACGGCGGGTCCTGGGCTGAGCTGACGTGCCGTCCCTGTGGGTCTGCCCCTCAGGTTTCCTGTTCGGCCTGAAAGGAGCAAGAGGAAGTGGCGGCTTTCCTGGCTCCTCCGGGTTCCCAGGGGCTCGTGGACAGAAAGGAAGGAAAGGNGTCCTGGGCTGAGCTGACGTGCCGTCCCTGTGGGTCTGCCCCTCAGGTTTCCTGTTCGGCCTGAAAGGAGCAAGAGGAAGTGGCGGCTTTCCTGGCTCCTCCGGGTTCCCAGGGGCTCGTGGACAGAAAGGAAGGAAAGGTGAGGCTGGCTGGGGGTGGGGCAGGGCGCTGCTGGGCCTCCCGCGACAGCCCGCCCTCTGCTGGTTCTGAGATGACGATGAGACCCCCAGCCCCGCTCCCCCGCACCCAGGGGTGAGAGGACCAGAGTGGGCACGTCCTCCCGGTGCGGAGCTCCCAGCCCAGCCCCTGCCCGCCGTGCCCTCCTGCCCCTGCAGAGCCACAGGAGGGGTGTACCTGCGCGTCGCGGATAAACAGCACGGCACCCCGTCTCCCCCACGTTGCAGGTGACGCCGGCGACTGTAAATGTGCAGATCAGTTCGTCAGGGGTCCTCCGGGGCTGCCAGGACCCAAGGGCTTCGCAGGTGCCGACGGGCAGCCGGGCAGCAAAGGGAGCCAAGGAGACCCCGGCCCGCACGGCATCCCCGGGTTCTCCGGGTTCAAGGTGAGAGTCCAGATCCGCCACAAGAGCGACCAGACGACCTTGACACCTGGCCCCGCGTCCCCCCTGCCCAGCTTTCATTCACTGAGTCACACACGCTAGACCAGCAGCACTCATGCACCCAGGGCACCATTCAAAAAAAGCTGCATGTTCCCAGAGACACGTAAGTCTTCCTGGTGGGAACGTGAAGTGGGGCAGCTGTTGTGGAAAACAGCTTGATGCTTCCTCAAAAGGTCAAACTTAGAGGTGTCACGTGCCCCGGAAAGTCCCCTCCTGAGTGCAGACCAGGAGGCTGAGAGCGCGTGTCCACACCGAGACTCGCACGCTCACAGCGGCATCCTGCACTGGCTGGAAAGCGGAAACAGCCCCAGCGCCCACAGGCGCTGAATGGATAGACCAGACGCAGCATCCCCACCAGAGGCAACATCATTCATTCATCCAGAGGAGTGAAGTGCTCACACGTGCCACNCGCTCCTGCAGCCGGCGCGCTTCCCACCGCGTCCTTCCAGACCTCGGCGCCCCCGCGGCGAGCTTGCAGGCTCTGTGCGGCCAGCAGAGCCGCCCGCGCCGCCCCGGCTGGCCTGAAGATCCGCGCCCCCCATTCTGTGCGCTGAGCTGTACCCCTCTGACTACTGCTGCCTCCTCTGTAACCAGCCCAGAATAAAAGTTACTTTTCACCATTTTTATACCCCACGTTGTTGCCTGCCTGATTTTCTCAAGTTCGGAGGGCACGACATTTGCGCTGAAACCCAAACCCTGCATCCCGGCCCAGCTCCACACTGCGCTGCTGTTTTTTCCGGATTTCAGCAGACTGAACCGAAGCCTGTGGTATCGTCATTGGTTTCTCAGGGAACTGCATTTGTGCTTACAGTGTGGTGATGTTTACAGAAAACACTCAACCTGCGCTCACAGGGGTTAGGAGGGAGGTACCTCTAAACTCACTTTCAAAGTCATTCAACCCGCCCTGGCGTGATGTCCCAAATCAAATCCCGTAAATCAAATCTCCAAGACACATTTCTGGCTTCAGTTTCTCCAGAACCTGGCTGACGCCTGGGCATCCAGCTCACAGAGTTTATTTTTACGCTTTAGAACTCAGCCTCACATTAGACCTCCTCGGAGAACAATTTGTACAGTCACAAAGTAAGCATTCCACGTGACGATGTTATTTAAACGTGATCAGCCCCGGGCTGGCCTGCCTTCCCCAGCGCCACCCGATCCATGGACTGTGTGCCGGCGGGTTATGTGAGGACGGGACTCCGGTCGGGGGACAGGGCGGGTGGTGCCCGGCGGAAGGAGGCTGCCTCACTAGAGGGCCCAGTCCTGCCGCCCAG
The DNA here is from genome assembly GCA_006410875.1 of Neotragus pygmaeus. Taxonomy (NCBI): domain Eukaryota; kingdom Metazoa; phylum Chordata; class Mammalia; order Artiodactyla; family Bovidae; genus Neotragus; species Neotragus pygmaeus. Next base: position 17,003 of record SJYV01030330.1, on the reverse strand, counting down.
CCCCCCACGCTGAGGAAGTCCACACACGGACCACTGATGGGCAAGGCACATCTTCCGCCTCCAGCTCTTGCCCCCAGGGGCCAGGCTGGGTCACAGGTTCAGGAGTGCTGGGCAGGCTCTGAGCACCCCAGGGGAGGTGGCAGAGACCAGGTGAACGTGAGGGAGTGACTGTAGGCTCCACCTGGGCACAGCTGGTTTCCATAGCAACAGGTAAAGTGGGAAGCTGAGCCCTTAGAGGCCGAGGCCGGGGCCTGAAAGATGCCCGCACAGGAGGCTGGGGGCGCAGCTGCTCTTGCCACACCCCAGTCCCCGAGATCGCAGGGTGGTCGTCACGCTTGTCACAGTCCTGAAGATTCCTGCCTGATTTGGTCTAGCCTCTCCTTTTAATTGAAGGAAAGATTCTTTAGATTCTATACTGTTTCACAACTTTCAAAAGTTTCACACCCGTGGTCTCATGTGGTTTAGCTTTGCCTCTGTGTGGTTCCCAGGGCATTAGGTGCCCAGCATTAAACACCACAACGTCCTGGACTTCACACCTGAAACACATAAGGCGGGAAGACCAAGGTCAAAGTCTCAATACATAGCTGGACGCCAAATGTAAACCAGAAAATATACATCAAATACAGACGGATAATCCATCTCTGTGTGTGTACATGACCCCAGGATCCCGCACAAGTGTCGAGACCACGGGTGAAGATTCCTGGTCTGAAGTCAAACAGCCAAGCTTCTGAACCTTGAAACTTGGAGCTGCCCTTCACAGACCCGTGTGCGCTGCATGTGATTTCTCTGGTCTACTTTCTCAGGGCTAGGAACAGCCGCCAGCCCAGAACCTAGGGGCCCTGAGTGGCCAACACTGTGCCCACTTTGCCGAGAGTGGGCGCCCTGAGGTCAGAGTCACCGCCTCCCGACGCCTCATAGGGTGGCTGCCCCTACCCCCTCCACAGACGGCGCCTAGACTCACGTGAAACTGCACTAGATGCCCCTGGACACACCCTGGCCGGTTGGAGGGGCACCGAGAGCCGGGCTGAGCCCAGGAGGATTGCTGCGGATCCCGCTGCCAGAGAAGAGCCAGTCGGGAGGACGCCGGGGCAGGTCTGCGCTCGGGGTTGGGGGGCCCTCGGGAGAGCTGACACAGAGACCCCGCGGGCCACGGTGGTGTCCTGAGCACTAAATCCATTCCTGTGCATGGAGGGGCCTGCAGAGAGCTGGCGTGCACACCCTCGTGTGAGTTTGGTGTCATGGCCAGGCCTCAGGAGGAAGGGGATGGAGACTCCCCGTCGTTGGGGGGTTTTAAAGACGTTCCCATGGAGACAAGTTATCAAAATTAGGCTGTATGGGGGACAAGCTAGAACTGCTCTGCAAATAAATTCCTGACACGCACGGAAAGGGTGATGTTGAGCAGCAGGAGGACGGTGAGACGGCAGGACAAGCCTGAGCGAACCGTCTGCAGGCTGTAAGCGCAGGGACACGGAGCCCGCACAGCCCCAGAGCCACATGGACAGGTGCCTGCAGCCGCTGGGGGGCGATGTGAGCACAGAGACCACTGTTCCACCTGCAGCCAGGGACACCCCGGCTCAGGCCACACTGGCCCCGGCCCCGCCTCCAAGCGGCCACTCGCAGAAGGGGCTGTGAGATTCTTACAGAGAGGACAGCGGACTGTGGGCGCTAAGCAGGGGGGAGGATGCGGATGCGGGTGACTTTGGGACGAGGGCCCACCTTGGCCCCCATCACTTTGGCCCCGCCGACGCAGCCACGACCTCAGCCTCCACTCCAGCCTCACGGTTAGGGAAGGGGGGCGCGGGGACCACCCTCCAGGCACCACCCAGCAGGAACGGCCATTGCGGGCACCCTGTGGCTTCCGGGCCGTGTGGTCTCCAGAGCAGACAGCGAGGCTCTTGGGTCCCACCTGTGTCTGACCTCAGCTCCCACTGCTGCTGGGGGTTTACTGAAGGCACACGTACTGGTGTGCATGTGTGTGCACACACATCACACATGCATATACACACGTGCGCATATACACGCCACATGCACACGCACATACGTCCCTCAGAAGAGAAAGCACCTTTTCCAGTTCCCATACTTCCCAGACATCACTCACAGCCACAAACTTTAAAGCCCATGGTCAAAGCACAAAGGCAAAGCTTTGTGAAGCAAATGTGTTCTCGGGTGAATCCAACTTTTTCTATAGTAGTGAAAAAAGGAAAGCAAGGCTCTTCAGCCAGTCCTCCCAGTCGACGGTCCTCCCAGTCGACGGTCCTCCCCATCGACGGTCCTCCCCGTCGACGGTCCTCCCATTTCACGGTCGCCTTCAGGGACGGTCACTCATCCTCCCTGCCGAGGACGCCGAGCTCAAGGCCCTCCCGGGGCGGCCCCACCCACCACCCTCCAGGAGCTGTGACTCTTGCTCCATTTTACAGCTAAGGAGGTTCCACCTCAGGGGGTGCACCACCGTGGATGAGGGGACAGGTTCTCCACCCCGAGCCCGCTTACCCCACTACCGAGCCGATGTCCCCAGATCACCGCTGTTGATGGAGCCCCAACACCAGGTCCGGGTGGCTGAAGGTGACTGTGGGGGGAGGTACACCCCAGGGGCCCCAACACCTTCCCCGCCTGCACGTTGACCCCGGGGGCCTGGCCAAGTGCAGACTGCTCACAGAGGCCCTGCCTCCTTCCACAGCCAAGTTCAGGAGCCAAGGGCCTGCAGATGGAGGCAGAATGGGAGCCTGTGGGTCATTCGATGCGTAAAACAGACTTAAAATTGCAGCCACTTCCCAGAGGCCGCTGGGCAGGGTCCAGCGTTTCCAAGACAGAGAGCCACATGCTCGCCTGGAGCTGACCTCCCTTGCTGCACACATCGGAAGACTCCCCTCTGCCTTCCACTGCAGGCTCCTGGGGAGGAATTCCTGCACTCAGACTGTGAGGACTCTGCTCAGGGCTCCCCACACCTCCCTCCCCCCGGAGGACCTCGCTCCCAATGAGGAGCCCCCGCTACACAGGGAAGAATGAGCCGGTAACGCCCAGGAGGAGGAGTGCAGGGTCCCCGGAGATGCTGGCGGCCCCGGGCCGGTGAGACGCGCACCCACGGGGCTCCCTCTGGGCCCCCGCGACTCTGCCAACGGACAGAACCAGACGGGGGTGAAAGGAGGGGCGCTCCTCATCTTGGGCAGTGGGTGACTGCCCTTTAGAAACCGGCACAGCCACGCTGACCTCCAGGAGGAAGGAGGCTCTGGGATGCCAGGCCCTGGACTTGACCTTGGTAGGGGCCTCCCTCTCCAGCCGCAGGGGCTCTGGCCCCAGAAGCACCCGTCCTTACACTGGGCCTGGGTCCCCACACCAGCTGCCTTCCAGATCGAACTCCCAGGTGAGGGCCAGTGAGTTCAAGGTAAGTCCATGGGAGGGAAGAAGGTCCTGCAAATGGACAAGGTGGACCTTTCTCTAGGATCCAGCAAGGGACGATGGGGCCCGAGCCCGCAGAGCAGACACACTGTGTGTGGCGTCTACACTGCAGACCCATGTGCGGTGTCTACACCGCAGACCCAGCCACCCTGCCCACTTCTGCCAGGGCACGCTAAAGCATCCATCTTGGAGAAGTGGGAAAGGTGGGAGCAAGTCCCAAGGGAGCGGGTTTGATCTAATGGGAGTGGGCGGGGGGACACAGAGGACCCCCCCAAGGAAAGAACCACCGCAGCTGGAGCGGATCCTGTCCTGCAGCCCTGGAGAGGCTACCCCGGCTCCCACACAGGGTCCTGCGCCCCGGGGCTGCCTCCCTCGGTGACTCGTGGGCGTCGTGGCCGTCAGCACCCATGCTCTGCACGTGCAGGACCAGCGGAGCTCATGGGAAGCACAGGTCAGTCCAGCCTCTTCCATCTGGAGGACAGGACCATCTCCAATCACTGCCCACGGCATCACGGGCGCTGAGCCCCGCTCGCCTCAGCCAGAGGGAGACCTCGCTGGAGGCAGAGCTGCCGGACGTCTGCGGGAGCGGCCCCCAGAACAGCAGACAGCACCAATTCCACCAGAAGAGCAGGTTCAGAAACGACCAAACTGCTCTCGTAAGATCCCAGCCTCGCAGCCTGTGAAAAGGGAGACCCATGTTTCCACACCCAGATCACAACATGCGAGTGTGCACGTGTGCAAAGTCAGCTCAGTCGTGTCCGACTCCTGGCAGCCCCATCGACTGTAGCCCACCAGGCTCCTCTGTCCGTGGGATTCTCCAGTCAAGAATACCAGAGTGGGTTGCATGCCCTCCTCCAGAGGGTCTTCCCAACCCAGGAATCGAACCCGAGTCTCATATGTCTCCTGCATCGGTAGGTGGGTTCTTTACCACTAGGCCCACCTGGGAAGCCCAGATTACAACATAAGCATCCTCTAGTCAAAGCTATAGTTTTTCCAGTGGTCATGTTTGGATGTGAGAGTTGAACTATAAAGAAGCTGAGTGCCGAAGAACTGATGCCTTTGAACTGTGGTGTTGGAGAAGACTCTTGAGAGTCCCTTGGACTTCAGAGAGATCCAACCAGTCCATCCTAAAGGAGATCAGTCTTGGGTGTTCATTGGAAGGACTGATGAAGCTGAAACTCCAATACTTTGGCCACCTGATGCAAAGAGCTGACTCATTGGAAAAGACTCTGAAGCTGGGAAAGATTGAAGGCGGGAGGAGAAGGGGACGACAGAGGATGAGATGGTTGGATGGCATCACCGACTCAATGGACATGTGTTTGAGTAATCTCCGGGATTTGGTGATAGACAGGGAGGCCTGGCCTGCACTCCACGGGTCTCAAAGAGTCAGACACTACTGAGCGAATGAACTGAGCTGAACTGAAGCTTCCCATGAAGGACGCCTCAAGCCCCCTAGGAAACACCCAGCCTGGAGCTGCTGTTGAGAAGGAGGTTTCAGGGGACACTTGAGGGAAGGCTCAGAAGGTAAACCCAGGGCTGTCCACAGCCTCCCAGCCCCAGAGCATCTGCATCTGAACAAGGGAAGAAAGGAAGGAACGTTCGGGGTCCCAGCCGAGGACCCCGTCCTTTTCCACCAGCTGGCTCACTAGAGGAGCTGAAACCTCCTGGTCGGGAACTGGTCCCCGAGAGGTCACGGCCAGAAGCCCGTGCATGAGCTCAGACCCCAGGACAGTCTCCTTGGTGAGAGTCCAGGCCTGCACCCGGGGTCCCCTTGGGATGGAGCCCAGAGGGCAGCCTGCTCTTCAGGGCCGCCATGAGGGTGCAAGGCTCACACGCTGTTGATGGAGAAGGTGCCATCCTGGGCCATCCTCTGGGACAGAGGTCATTCAAGGGCATGAGCGGGGGAAGCTCAGAGCGAGACAGTGCAGGAGGAAAGGGCCATGAGAACTCAGCCAGCCTGGCCTCAGAGACAGAAGTGACTTCACAGGACGCTTCCCTCCACGGTCTTCATGATGGGCTCCTGGGCCTCCCAGAGCTCTCCTTAGCAGAGACACACTTTATGGAAAAATAAATACATCTTCCACCCACTAAATGGGAAACTCATCCACGTCAATGAAAAGCAACTGAATCGACCACTTTTCTCTTTGGAATGGGCTACAGTTCTCAGATGTTGTAAAGAGTCTGCATGCGATGCAGGAGACCTGGGTTTGACCCCTGAGTCAGGAAGACCCCCAGAGAAAGAAATGGCAACCCAATCCAGGATTCTTGCCTGGGAAATCCCATGGACAGAGCAACCTGGTGGGCTACAGTCCCCGGGGTTGCAACGAGCTGGACACGACTGAGTGACTAACACTTTCACTTCCACGAGAAAACAGAAGTTGTGTTCTCACAGCCTCCCTCTCTTGGCATCTCCTAAGAACAAAGCTGACCACCCACCGCCCCTGGAAAGGAGGTTTCAGATTCAGCAACTGCCCAGGCAACGTGCACAGGGGTCAGCAGGGACAGGGCCTTTGGGTTTGCTTCTGTTGTTGGAAATTGTGTCTTCAAGACAACTAGGCATACGAGCCGATCCAAATATCTGCAATCTGTAAGGATTTCGTGCAGCAAAAAGAGAAGTGTCCTAAGCTCACACAGCGTCACCCAGGCAGCCCCCACAAGGAGCCCTGTGCCCGGCTTAGGCGGTCACGCCCGACTCTGCAACCCCACGGACCGCAGCCTGCCAGGCTCCTCTGTCCCTGGGATTGGCCAGAATACTGGAGAGGGTTGCCATGCCCTCCTCCAGGGGGGCTTCCCAACCCAGGGATCAGACCCACATCTCCNAACATACATAGTATTTAAGAAAATGTGGACGAGTCACGTGTCTTCCCTGCCTAAAACTCCAACTTGGCTTTCCGTCGCACTGGGAACAAAGTGCGAATCTACCCCACCATCTGCAGGGTCTTTCCCGTCCTGCCTTTGCCAGCTGCGCAGGCTGAATCTCCAACAGCTCTTTCTCGGCTCATTCAACTCCAGCCCACGGGTCTGTGGTCAGTTCCTAGCCTTGGCTAATGTCTCTCCCACTCTTAAGGGCTTGGCAAATATCACTTTCAGGGTGTCACCACAGGTGTCCCCTGTCCCCATTGGCAGGTAAATAATCCCCCTGCCAGTGCAGGAGACACAAGAGATGTGGGTTCGATCCCTGAGTTGGGAAGATTCCCTGGAGAATTCTAGTATTCTTGCCTGGGAAACCCTATTGACAGAGGAGCCTGGCGAGCTAAAGTTCTTGGGGTTCAGAGTTGGACACGACCGAGCAACTGAACAACAAGTGTTACTTTCACTTAACATGCCCTTCTCCCAGTTCTGATTGGTCTGTTCTCATTATTCAGATCTCAGCTTAGCTGTCATCTCTTCTAGGACTTTTTCTAAGCACCACATCTGCTGTGTCTCCATTCCCCACCCCGCCCAGCAGTCGATCTCCATCTCACCNGGGACTTCAGGGACCCACTCATGTGGCCTCAGGAAAGGCCAGTCTCCATGTGACTTGAGAAGGGTCTCTCGGGATTCTTCTCCATTCAGTGCCGGGTCCTAAGTCCTCGTATCAGCCGAGGCTGGGACCTGAGGTTTCCTCTCAATTGCTTACATGTGTCTTTAGGTTCCTCTGAAGTCTACACAGGGGAGTCAGGCCACGTCTCCTGTGGAGGCATGCACGTCCGATTTCCTCCCGAGCTATAGCATCAGTGTAACGCTTCCCATCGAGTTGACCCAGGGATCTCTGGCTTTCCCTCGAGGCTTTCCCACAGGGTTGTCACACGTGCTACCATGGTGTGAGTCGATACTTGGGGTGACAGTCAAGGCAGTGCAGGGAAATCATGTTCCTCTAGAGTGGACTGAGATATTTGGGGGTCTTTTCGAATGGTAGCACTACCCCTGGAGTTCCCTCGACTTTCCTGCTGAGAATGCCTCCTCTTGAGATGCAACGGGCACGCCAGGAATCCTTTCCCAATGAAGCAGGGAAAGGAACCCTCATCTCGAGCAGAGGAGGCAGAAACTGGGATCTGCTTGAGTTTGGCCTGACCCTCGATGTTCCTCTTGAGTGGAGACAGGTATGCCGGGGAACTTCTTGATTTAGAGCAAGGGTGTGAAGAACCTTTCGAGCTTCAAGAGGGAAGGTGTGATTTCCCTCGAGATGCCGAAGTGGAAAAGGGCTTCATCTAGCCTGGAGGGGAGAACCTACTCTTTTTTCTCNTAGATACAAGAAAAGTTCTCTGCCCTCCCCCTATTTGCCTAAAAGCAGGACATAGGTTTGTAAAGATGCCCCTCCCTCACCTTCCCTCACTACTAGGATGAAGTTAATCCTTAAAGACAATTCTGGATGCTTAACAGACCAGATTTAGCCTTAGAGGAATCTACAAGTGACTCACTTTACCAGGTAGCCCTTTTCTTCTGTTATTGCCCCCATATATTCACCTGCTCAGAATTTGCCTTCCCTACAAGCTCAAAGTCCTTTTTCTATGTCTCATCACTTCTATAAAAATGTATGGTCTTTCATTAAGATGCTATGCGCACCCAAATTCTAACCAAACTCTTGTATTTGGTGAGGAGGGCATGGCAAACCATTCCAAACCGTTCTTGCCTGGAGAATCTCCATGGACAAAGGAGCCTGGCAGGCTGCAGTCCATGGGGTCACAAAGAGCTGGACATGAGTGAGCAACTAAGCCCACACTCTTGTATATGGAGGCTGCATGCACCAACAAACTTCTGTTTTCCTCTTGTTAATCTTTTATGAGTCTAATTTTCAGGGTTCCAGCCAAAAAGCCCAAGATGGTAGACAGAAAAGATGTCTTCCGTTTGTTGGGGGTTTTAGTTTTGCAGAAGAACTTAATGATGTTGTCATGTGGGTCCTTGAAGGTGGGACCAGGACCTGTCCCAAGGCTGCACCATTGTTTCCTGGCGGTCCCTTCCTTGCCTCTGCATCCTCTCCCTTCCCTGATGAGCAGCTGTTCAAATCTGCCCTTTGGGACTCAGAGAAGGTCATCAAGGCTGGAGTCTGTTCCCTACAAACAAGAAACCAGGGACAGAAAAGCTTTCATGTCCAGGAGCCCCACACATTCCTACTCAGTTTCAATAGTCACATTATCTCTTATTCATACCCTGTTTTGAAAATGTGTTTAAATACTTTGTGAAGAGGCAATGATTTCTACTTTACTAGGAAAGATTAGAATATTCAGAAGATTGAGGAAAAAGAAGAACATTCAACATCTTTCTTGTGAATGACCCCTTAAAGTTTTTCTATTGCTTCAAATCATGGTGTCTCTTTTCTGCCTTTGGGTAGGAAACATCTAGGCATTTTAGATTAGATTTTCTGTGCTTCCGGCACAAGCATATCATTGGGAAGCCAAATTATGTTTAGAAGCTACATCTATATTTTGATGATGGATTGTTGATTGACTTTGTACTCAACTAATAGAGTAATCATCTTGCTCCCAAGTGGCTCTGATATACTCAGTGCCCTTGGCCATGATCCAGAATCAAGATCCGGGTATAAGAAAGTCATCAAGCTCTTTAAAAAAAGAGGAAGATAATAGATGCCCTGATCCACACCCTCCAGCCCTGCCAGCTATTTTAAACTCATTTTCATTTGGATTCCAAAATTAATAAATGGGCTTTTCCAAAATAGTGATGCCAAAAACTTGGCCTCTGTGCCCCAGTGCTGAATCATATCTAAGAGATGGAGTTTTGGGTGGAGTAGAAAAGAATAAACTTATTGCTTCGCCAGGCAAAGGGGGACATAGTGGACTCATGCCCCGAAAAACTGTCCCCTCTTCTCGGGAGGACTTGGTGAGGAGTTTTGCAGCAATGGTTTAAGAGTGGGTTTGCTGATAAGCATCAAGGTATGCAGTTCAGTTCAGTTCAATTCAGTCGCTCAGTCGTATCCGACTCTTTGCGACACCATGAATTGCAGGGCACTCCTTTAATCTGGCCTCAGGTGCCTCTTGATGAGCTCTGAAACGAAGAATGCTGACAACTTCCATTTCTTGAGGGTTGTAGTTCTGGAAAAGGCTCAGAGATATTGGTATGTGTATCTCTTGAGGCANAGCTGTAGCATCAGTGTAAATCTTCCTATCTAGTTGACCCAGGGATCTTTGGCTTTCCTTCGAGGCTTTCCCACAGGGCTGTCACACGTGCCACCGAGGTGTCAGTCGATACTCGGGGTGACAGTTGAGGCAGTGCAGGGAAATCATGTTCCTCTAGAGTGTACTGAGACATTTGGGGGCTTTTTCTAATTGTGGCATGACCCCTGCAGTTCATCTCAACTTTCCTGTTGAGAATGCCTCCTCTTGAGATGCAATGAGAACGCCGGGAATCCTTTCCCAATGCAGCAGCGAAAAGAAACCTCATCTCGAGTGGAGGAGGGGGAAACAGGTATCCGCTTGAGTTTGGCCTGACCCTCGGTGTTCCTCTCGAGTGGAGACGGCTATGTCAGGGAACTTCTTGTGTTGCAGCAAGGGTGTGAGGGACCCTTTCGAGGTTCAATAGGGAAGGTGTGATTTCCCTCAAGATGCCAAAGTGGAAAATGGGCCTCATCTCGCCTGGAGGGGAGAACCTCTTGGTTTTTCTCAAGTTGCAGCAGCTTCCTCTCGAGTTACAATGGGGGCCTCAGGGACACGCACGTGTGGCCTCAGGAAAGGCCAGTCTCCTTGCGAGTTGCGAGGGGCCTCTCGGGATTCATCTCCAGTTGGTGCTGGATCCTAGCTCCTCGTCTGGAGCCGAGGTCAAAACCTGAGTTTTCCTCTCGAGTGCTGACATGGATCTTAGGTTTCCTCTAGAGTCTCCACGAGGGACTCAGGTCTCTTCTCGAGTGGAGAGATGCACTTCTGTTTTCCTCCTGAGGTGCAGCAGCAGTGTCATGCTTCCCATCGAGTTGACACAGGGATCTGTGTCTTTCCCTCGAGGCTTTCCCACAGGTTTGTCACACGTGCCACCGTGATACTCAGGGTGACAGTCGAGGCAGTGCAGGGAGATCAGGTTCCTCTGGAGTGGACTGAGACATTTGGTGGTGTTTTATAATGGAGGAATGACCCCTGGAGTTCCTCTCAAAANCCACCCAGGGCTCCCCCATCAGGCAGAGCACCAAGCCCTCAGCCCGTCCCGCCAGCAGCCCCGGCCAGGCTCTTACGGTCCCGGGTTCTAGTCCAGGGTCCAGAGGCCCCCGCTGACCACAGTGGGGCAGAGCATGGGAGTCCGTGACCTTGAACCGGGAGAGATGGAATATTTGTTCCCAGCATCCTCTTCCAAAAGCTGGCATTCCCTCCACTCCAGACTGCAGCCAAGCAAAAGCGACCGCAGGAAGCAACCCCCGCTGACAGCAATCCCAGCCACTTTCAAGCCTCACGACAGTTCTGTACGTTACCGTCAGCTCAGCATCTCAACAGCTCTTAACCTGCCAGTAAGGAAACCCGATTTTCTGGCCAAGCTTGGAACTTTACTGCACGTGTTTAAATGCAGTATTCAGAGGAAAGGTCATGGGTAGGTGCCACTCGGACAAAACCCTGGCACAAAGGAAATGAAGAGCTCTTGGCTCGGGGTCTCTGGAGCATGGGCTGCAGGCGTGACACTTCTACACACGTGTGTATGCAAAACACAGCAGCCTTTGCCAACAAATCAGCCTCCAGCCAAGTGGCCAAGAAACTCAAACGAGCTCCACACCAGTCATTCTGAGATGGTCACATCCCGCCACAGACGGCAGCCGGCCTCCTCGGGGCACAGTCTCCTGCCCGGGCAGCCAGCTCCGGGGAGCACAGCCCCCAGAGAAGGGCACCATGTTTGGGAGAGGGGTCTCAGGGGCTTTGCTCGACCAGTCACCTCCCTGGCTCAGAGAGGGACCCCGAGCCAGGGACCCGCCTCTCCAACAAAACCCCAAGCATTTCCCAAGAGATCTGCCGGGGAGGCGAGCTGGAGACGGGGAGACCCAGGCAGGTCTGGCAGGAGGTGGAGGCACGCGTCCCGTGAGCCCCCGGGATGCTGAAGACAGAGCGAGTGCACAGCCGCCAGAAGCCGCCGCCAGGAAGGGCAGCCCGCCACCCTGGGTGCTCCCCACGTCCCCTTCTGCACAGACAGCGGGTCGGCCCTCTGCCTAACAACTTAATTCAAATCTCAGGTCAAATTGCCCTCTGTGCCTCCAGGCAGACGAAACAGCATCTCCGCTCCCTTCGTGAACCCCTGTGGGAGGTGACGACCGAGACAGCAGGAGGCTTTAGTCAAAAAGAAAAGAAGAATTGCTGCCCCACGGTTGCCACCGGGCCGGGACCTTTCCTCTCACACACACTGACCTCAGACGGTGAGCGGCAGCTGAGAACACCATCAGCCCCCACCCACTGGATTTCACAAGAGGGCGGCGGGCGGGCACACCACCTTCCCCGTCTGTTACCTGGTCTTCTCTGAGAACAAGGCGACTGTTAATGCCCAAGGCCTAAAGTAGCTTTCCTTTCCAGATAAAACTGTCTGGTTTGCCCTTTAAAAAAAAACAAAAAAGTAAATAATAATAATACCAAAAGAGAAAGCAAAATAACTAGCTGAGTAGGACCTAAAGCATCCCAAATGCCAGCCTGGAAAGAGGTGGACGAGGCGACTGATCAAACCCTGGATCTCCCATCTACCCGTCAACCAACGCAAACGAGCTGAATGCCGTGACCCCAGCTAAGGAATTTGCGATTGTGCAGTTTTCAGGTTTGAAAGTCTCAAATCTTGCTCTGGATCTAACCCAGAGCCTTTAGCCCACTTTCCAACGAGCGTAGTGCCCATACGGAGACCAGCCAGTCCGACAGGGAACAGGGGCTCTGAACTTGGTCCCCAACTGCCTCCAAGCAGGAGCCTGCCGTTCCTGGCATCACGGAGGCAGCGAGGACCACGCAGGGAGGTGGCGAGACACGGCTGTGTGCAGTCAGCTCTGGGCGCACCTGAACCCAAGGCTCTGCAGCAAGTTTCCCGGGAGTCTGTGAGTGAGCGCTGGGCCAGAAGTCAGGCCCCGCGTCGGGACTGCTGTGACGGCGGCTCCTGGACCCCTCGGGGCAATGACTGCCCCATCTGTGTGATGGGCTTGAACTGGGATGCTCACAGGGTCCTCCCTGGGCTTGAACTGGGATGCTCACAGCGTCCTCCCCGAACGCTCACATTCTGAGAAGGCATCTCTCTCACTTTCTTTCCCCAAACCAGGCCCCTGAGCCCTGGCTCCAGAGGGGAAGCTCTAGGCAATCTGGCACTTTCCTCCTCTTCGTGGTCCATTTCTGGGGATGTCAGGACACCGGGCTCAGCCTGCGCCGGCCCTGAGGGCGCAATGAGAAAAGCCACCAGCTAGCTGCCTCACGTTTCACCAGTGCAGCCGAGGCTCAGGCTGCCAGGCTTGGGGAACCCACGTGGCCCTGCCAGGCAGTCTCCCTTGGAGCTGGAGACAGGGGTGGCAGTCTCCTACATCCTCCGTATTTGTACGAGGCGTGCTCTCGGAAGATGACCTTCGCCCCCGTTCCCTGGCCGCGTGGTCATGTGACTCCCGCCCACTGTGCCACTAGAGCTGAAAGCCAGCCCCAGGCGGGGGGACAGAGGTCAGCNGGCAGTCTCCTACATCCTCCGTATTTGTACGAGGCGTGCTCTCGGAAGATGACCTTCGCCCCCGTTCCCTGGCCGCGTGGTCATGTGACTCCCGCCCACTGTGCCACTAGAGCTGAAAGCCAGCCCCAGGCGGGGGGACAGAGGTCAGCGGCCACAGCTGCCCGCCGGGCAGGGAGGACCCACATCCAGCTTCCATCTCTTCCATGCTGCAGGTGACGTCACCGCCTGCCAGGTGGCAACCAGCACTTCAGCCCGAGGGGCATGTCCTTTTGGCCACACAGCTTTGAGCAGCCAGAAACCATGTCGCAACACTGGCTGCACACTGCGGGGAGGAGGGAGCAGCTTTTAAAAGATACTGATGTTCAAAAAATAATAATAATAAAAATAAGAAATACTGATGTTCAGACTCCCCCAACCTGGAGCACAGGAACCAGGATCTGGGGTGCAGGTATCCTGTGCCTTCAAAAGCTCCCCTGGAGGACGTGACGTGCAGCTGGAAGTGAGCGGAAGGGGGAGAGAAGAGGCGGTCACTCGGGGTAAATGACCCTTAGTCCAGGCCAGCTGAAGAGCGAGCTCTATCAGGAAATCTAAGGGCAGACACTGAAAGAAATGGGAAGTCTGAAAACACCCACAGAAACACTGATGTGGCAACATGAAGATAAAAAACAGATCCACAGAACCAGAGCTGGGGGCACAGAACCAGAGACACTCCAGGGCTGTCTCTGAGATGACCCAGCACAGCCCGGGGAGCCTCAGACCAGAGTGAGCTGTGAGGCGCTTCCCGTCCAAGACGAGCGCAACAGGTGAAATAAAACCCTTCTCCAAAGTTTCCAAGTTCCCCTGCATCACCGTAAACAAACCACCTGAAGGACGACTCTAGTTTAGCCGTGCACAGTGTGGTGAGTTTCGACGACAGGTTACCACCACAGGCGAGACCCAGAACACTCCATCTGCGTGTCTGTGTCTACACTGATAGCAAGCCTGGTGCAAAACCGGCCCGCGGAAATGGCTGCCCCCAGGAGCGGCCACCAAGAACGGCCGCTCACAGCTCTGGAGCGCCGGGCCCGAGCGCCGTCCCAGGGTGGCAGAGGAGGCCGGCTCTATGTGGGCCCAGCGCTGGGCACGCTGACGCTACCTGTGCAAAGCCGCTTCAGCTGAGAGCCCACCCTCCACCCAGAGGCTCCAGTGCATGCGGGTGGGTGTCCGCCACCGAACTGCTGGGGGTGATGCTCACTCTTACGGGCTGACACGGCCAGGGCATGGTGCCCAGGCGTGTGGTCTGATCTGCGTCTGGGTGTTGCCAGGTGGGTTCTCTTGAATGTGATCAGCGTCAGCAATCAACTGACTTAGTAAAGCTGATCACCCCCGTGATGTGGGTGGGCCTTGTTGCATCAGTTTAAGGGTTTAAAGAGCAAAGACTGAGATTTCCTGGAGAAAAAAGGAACCCAGCCCCCGGATAACAAGCTGAGTTAGGAGACATTGTGCCTGAGTTTCCAACCTTGCTGCCCAAAGCTGCTTCCGGGTTTTGGACTCGAGATGCAGCAGTGACCCTCCCCCGCGGGCCTCCTGCCTGCCAGCCCACCCTGCGCAGGTCAGAGCTGCCAACCACACACTCCTGGGGCCAGCGACTCTCCCTCCCGATCTACACCCAGCTCTGCCTCTCCCCGTGTCTCTCTCCGTGTCTGTCTCTCTCCATGTCTGTCTCTCCGTGTCTGTCTGTCTCTCTCCATGTCTGTCTGTCTCTCTCTGTGTCTGTCTGTCTCTCCCCATGTCCGTCTGTCTCTTTCCATGTCTGTCTCTCTGTGTGTCTGTCTCTCTGTGTGTCCGTCTGTCTCTCTCCATGTCTGTCTCTCTGTGTGCTGTCTCTCCGTGTCCGTCTGTCTCTCCATATCTGTCTCTCTCCGTGTCCATCTGTCTCTCTCAGGAGGATGTGTATCCGCGTGTCCTCTTGGTTCCGTGTCTCTGGTGAAGCCTCACAGACAAACGTGCTTCTCTGCAAAGTGTATCCGCGGGAATGTGGCTGCTCGCAAGGCTGGGCCCTGAAGTGGACAGGACCGTCTCCCCGCCCTCCCTGAGCGGAGACCACCCCGCTGGCCCCTCCCACGTGGGTCAGCTCCCCGATGCCCTCCTGCACCTGGCACCATGGCAGTCAGAGGTCAAGGTTGGCAGCCAACCTGGCAGCTGGGCCCGTGGAAGGGCACGTGGCCCGAGAGGCTCCAGCAGCCGTGAGGACCACGGTGACGCTCTGCCCTGGGCTCCCGCTCCGCCCTCCTCACCGGCCTGGCTGCTTCTCCTCTAAGTCAGGTCAACAGAGGGAGGGGTCTCCCGCCCCACCCGCGCTGGGGCACCCGCCGCCCGGCTTCAGGACGGAGCCGCCGCGCCCTCTCCAGCCGGGTGACCGACGGCCAGACGGGAAGGACAGGTTTCCACAGTGGACAAGGGGCCCTCGCCTTACTGGGCGGGGGCGGGCCCAGCGCGGGGAGGCGAGGCACGAGCAGGGACTCGCGTCGGTCTTTTCCTGGGTTTCAAGTTATCGCCTCCCTTTTTATCTTTTACTCTTGCGTTTTGTCCTATAGGAGAGGCAGTTTCGAAAGTCTCGTCTCCAGCAGCAGGGGGTTGAGTGGCGGGCCCTAAAGTGGCGGCCCTCATGCCCAGATCCTGTGACTGGAACCTTATCTGGACGTTGCAGGTGTAATCAGGTTGAGATGCCATCGCTTAGGCTGGAACCTAATCCAGTGTGAACGGTGTCCCGGAAAGAAGAGGAAGTGAGGTGGGCATGGCACCCCGCTCCAGGATGCTTGCCCGGAGAATCCCAGGGACGGGGAGCCTGGCACGCTACAGTCCATGGGGTCGGAGAGTCGGACACGACTGAGCGACTCACACACACACAAGTCGGACACGACTGAGCGGCTGACACACACACACACGAGGCAGAGCGACTAACACACGTACGCACACACACACAAGAAGAGAAGACACACAGACACGCTCAGACGGACGACGACGCAGAGACAGTGCGTCCACCAGCCGGGAACTCCAGCACCCGCCTGAAGCTGGGGGTGCGGGAGCCTTCAGAGAGAGCCCGGCCCTGCCTACACCCTGATCTCAGACTTCCAGCCTCCAGACCTGGGGGACGATGCACTTCTGTTCCTTTAAGCCACCACCAGCACGCGGAGTTTTATCACGACAGTCCCAGGAAACTCTCACCCCACGAAGGCATGAATCGGGCTGCAGGCCGATGGCCTCCCCGTTCACAGATGCCAAAAGTCATGAATTGAACAAGGGCAGTATCCTCGGGGAGGCCACAAGAACCTTCTGTCCCATCCCCCCTACCACTTCCTCTTCTCTCACGAGCTAGACGCTCGTGAACTTCAGTGAACCCTCTGGAGCAGAAACTGGCAAGGATGTGGAGGTAACAGGGAACTCAACCCCCAGCCTCGGGGAGATGAAGAGTCGCGTGTCGCCTTCTGAGCCTGAGTCAGCAGCTCTGCTCGCTTCCTGAAAACAGGCCGTGATTCGTGCACAGAGCTCAGTCACAGGGACAGAAGTGCCCAAAGCTGCTTCACTGGCTCCAGCTCGGCCCCGTGCTGCTCAGCCCCCAGGCTGCCTTGCACAAGAAGAAACCACCACCCACGTCTGGCCCACTGTCCTTTCTGAGAAGTTCCATGAGGAAGAGGTGAGGAAGACGTCAAAGAAAACTAACGAACTATCCAGACGAGCAGCAGCTCCTGGGCTCTGTCTTAAGAGGGGAGGCTGTCACAAATGGGCAGGTGAGCTGCAGGGTGACCGGTGTCCCCTCGAGCAAGGGGTCACCTCGCCAAGCGGGCAGAGCCGAACCAGGAGCGAGTCTGGCTCTCACAGCGAGCGCGCTGCATGTGAATAACTTTCCCTGAGTTCACACACCTGCAGTGCGCACAGCATCCACGCTCGTCACGCTCGTGGCCACTTAGCCCCTCCCATCCCCCAGGGGGACTGCGGCCGCACCCCCACCCCCAGGCCTGACGGAAGCCCCGACAGGGGAG
>SJYV01030329.1:3623921-3659972 GCA_006410875.1 Neotragus pygmaeus | reverse complement strand
TGTGAGTGAAGACGAAGCAAACTGCAGGGAGCTAAGAATCACAGAGGAAGCTCGTTAAGGAGTTGGGTTTGGAGGGTGAAAGGACAGAGTGAGGCAGTGGGGCTTTCAGTAGTGGGGGCGCTTGAAGCTTCTGCACGGGGTGAGTCACTGTGAAAGAGATGGTTGTGGAAGGTTAGTCCCGCGACGGGGCGCGGGACACGTGGAGGGGGACGGGACACGTGGAGGGGGAAAGAGGCTGAGAGGAGAAGCAGGAAAGCGTTCGGGCGGAAGTGCAGGAGGGCTGGCGGCAGAGAAGCCGCCGTGCTGCGCTCCGGGAAGGCCGCGAGAGCGGACTCGGGAGTCCACGAGTTGAGCGGCGATGGGCAGCTGGAGAAGGGCGCTTGGGGCAGACAGGGGTAAGGGAACAAATGCAGCGAGGGCAGGGAAGGTGGGCTTTAAACATGCTTTTCAGCTTGTGTGTGTGTGTGCACACCATGTCACGGAGTCTGGCCAAGCACGTGCCGAGACGCCTGTACGTGTGGGTGGGTGATAAGACATGGCTGGAGAAGGAAGGACGGGGGAGACTCGTCTTTCAGCGACACTGTCTAAGACCGACTGGAATCTATATCTTGCTGCTGTCTGTGGCTCTGCCACCGACTCCAGGCAAGTCGCCGCCCTCTTCAAGCCTCAAGGCACCATCTGCAAGATGGAGAGAGTCATGACCCCTTCTCCGCATTGCCTCCGAAATTCATCACGTCACCTGAGACGTGTCCCCAAATGCACCTCCCTGGAGTGCAGCGCCATCCGCTCCCCTCTGCGTGATGCAGGAGCATCTGACTTAGTCTCCCAGGACCAGCTCAGGTTCCCCTCCAGTCTCCACTCTGTAGTCAGAGCGACATTTCCACAGTGCCCATCCGATCCTGCTGCCGTCAAGCGCCCTCCTGAAATGGCTCCTGGCACGTTTTCCACAAACCCCTCCACAGCCTGGTCCCCGGGGCCGCGACCCACTTCTCTCTCCTCCTGGCTCCGGAGGCATCAACAACGGGCCTCCCCCGCACACGCCTCCATTTACCCTGTTCGCTCTGCGGGAACCCTTCCCCTGGCCCCATTTATGGCTTAGCCCACCCGTCAGTATTCGCTGTGCAGCTTCCTATGGGAAAGCCGCTCTGACCACACCCTGATGCAGGGCAAGCGCCTTTGTCAGGATTATTCACGTCCCTTGGGAGACATCCCAGCTTCGAAGCAGAGCTTCATGCCTGTGGTCCCTGGGGTTCTGTCACCTTTAACCTGGCAGCGCCCCACCCCTGACACTGAGCTCAGAGAAGCACAGTCAGTACCTCGGGGATCAGGAGGGGACCGTGATGAAGACAGGACTCTGTGGGCACAGGGCCCCTATCTCCCAGAGAGGCTCTAAGGATGTCGGTAAATGTAATTTGTGAGTGAAAGTGTGAGTCATCATTCTGAATATTACTGAAGGCTCCCTATGTGGTTTTATTAAGCATCTTGAGGGACTTCCCAGGTGGCTCAGTGGTTTAAAAAAAAAAAAAAATTTGCCTGCCAATGCAGGAGACACAGGAGATGCAGGTTTGATCCCTGGGTCGGAAAGATCCCCTGGAGAAGGAAACGGCAACTCCCTCCAGTATTCCAGCCTGGAGAATCCCATGGACAGAGAAGCCTGGTGGGCAACAGTCCATGGATTGCAAGGAGACTCATGGTGTTGGAACTGAACAACAAGAACAGCAACAACAACAAAAAGGATCTGGAGACCCTCCTCAACCTTCCGCCTTCCAGGGATCAGCAGAGCGCTGAGCATCCGTATTTTAGAATTCTGTCTCCCTTGTTCTATTATCTATTGCTGGGTAAAAAATTCCTCCCAGCTTAACAGCTTAAAGGAACAACACTTATAATCTCCAAGCTTTTGGGCAGGAAGCTGGGCACCGCCTAGCTGGGTGCTCTGCTTCAGGGTCTCTCACTGGCTGCAACCAAGGCATTGGCTGGGCTACAGTCATCTTAGGCCCGGCTGGGGCGGGGTCCACCTTCAATTCCACGTCTCTTTTCTGCAGAATTCAGTTCCTCCTGAACTGTCAGAAGGAAGACCTCAGTTCGTAAACAAATACCGGATGAAGGGCACCCTCAGTGTGCTGCCACGTAGGCCCTGCCCGAGTGGGGCTTTGCTTTGCTGAAACAAGCATGATGACGAGGAAGAAGGGAGAGACGAGGGATGGCCAGGAGGAGAGAGCGAGCCAGGGCCTCCATAACTTTATCTGGGAAATGACCTCGTGTCCCTTTGGCCATGTGCTATTTAGAAGGAAGTCACCAGGACCACCGTGCACGTGCAAGAGGAGGAGGCGAAGAAAAGAGCAAAGACCAGGAGGCAGGGGTNTCCACAGCTTAAAATTTCTCTCTTTCTTCACTAGGTGTGTCAGGGAGAGAAACAGTCAGTTTGACCCAGCGGGGTCACACTTAATCTATTTCCATTAAATAAATATTCACAGACTCCAGCAAGCCACCTCGAAGGTGTCAGGTATTACGCTTTAATTTCAGCAATTATGTGGCCTCCTGTCAGATGGATATGACACCAGGGATACAGAAGGGCCTAAGAATTTCTACCTGGGGTCAGGCCCCAAACAGAGGGAAGTCACTCAGTGCTGGCTGGGGGCTCGTAACAAAGAACCCGCCATTCTCTGGCTCTGATGGGTTTCAGAAGGCTAGCTCTGTTTCCGGTCTGGAAGTGGAAGGGATGCAGAGGCCGACCTCCAGTGGCAGGAAGGCTGTCCGAAGAGGTGCCCGGTGTGGTGGGTGAGCCTTCTCAGCCCTGCAGCAGCACGGAATCCCGAGCCACGGGTGCGGCTTCCATGTGGTGCCCCCTCCCCATCAGGAACCCCTCCAGCTTCCTCTCCACCAGCTCCTCCAGCCGCGCCCCATGCATCCAATTCACTCACCAAACACCATCCATATTCCAGGTACCAATGTGGGCCCTGGGGCTCACCAGTGATCAAGAGGCTCAGAACCTTGTCCGTGGCTTTGATGGTGTAGAGGGGATTGGAAATGCTGGAGCTGAGAATTTTAAAGCTAGCAGCTGGGGTAAGCCTCATGGAAAAAGTGACGTTTGAAGAAGCAGCTGAAGGAAGAGGAGGTTGGCCATGTGGGAGCTGTGTGAAGAACATTCTAGACAGAGGGGCTGTCAGGGCAGAGCCTGTCGGTGGGTATGTGACTGGGAGCAGGAAGGAGTCCAGAGCGGCTAAAGGTGGCCAAGGACACAGAGGGTCGAGCGAGACGAAGCCGGGTTTGGACCCTAATTCCCTGCGTTAAATCCCTTCCCGCTGGAAACCACTGGGATGACCTTTCTGTCCTCTGCTACTAAAGTGACAGACGTGGACCCTTGGCACAATTTTATTCTAACCTTTATTCATTCATACTGACATTACATTTGCACCCCCTTCAAAGCTAAGATCTTACGATCTCTGTACCCCGAACACCTAGCCCAGGCCCTTACAGATCAGGCCCTTCACAAAGAATATTGAACACAACATGAACGTGGCTATTTCCGAACCACTGCCTCTTCCAGACAGGTGACCCCTCTGTGGGAAGATGTAGCCTCCCACACGGCTGGACATGTGGAGGAATAAAGCTGTTTCTCATGGAAGGGATACATTTAGTATTCTAATGAAGTAATTATAAAAGTAAGTAATTACTGAAATAGCCACATCAACTCCCAGTCATTAAAATCCTCCTAAACAGAGCCGGCATGATGGCTGAGGCTATTAGAAACCTTGGCAACCACCCAAGGCCGACAATAGCTTCTAATTAATTGATCTCACCTCTAATCTGCTATTGTGAGCCCAGCGCCATCATCTGTTTGGCCTACAGATCCTATTGCTCCTTCCTTTTGATTGTATTTGTTCCTGCACCCCTTCTATCTCTTTCAATTAAGCACAGGTTAAGTGGTTCACCCGCAAGAGAATACGAGATAATGGTACCAATCACAGTAATCTCTTTAATTTGCTAAATGGATTACAGGGAAACCCCAGCCAAAGTGAAGTCATAGCCAGTGGCCTTCCTTTGAACTACACATGAAGAGTATCTAATCATTAACCCACCATAAGCCAAACTTGATTGTGGAATAAATGTCTGCAAAGGTAGCAGGTAGAAGCAGTTTTCAACAGAAGAGATGGCTCTCCGAGACTAAATTGTTCCCATGGTGAATCATCCCCACTGGCTTGTTCCCCAGATTTCTCGCTCCCCTGACCTTACCGTTGCAATGCACATCCTCATATACCAAGCAAAGTACTGCCCCACACTCCAGTCAAGAGACTGGATTTATAATCTCTTTGAGGACATGCTCTGGCTAGAATTCATTTTTCTTATTTGTACTATAAATGCAAATGCAGTTTCATAGGCGTGAGGACTCTGACTTCTGCTGACTCTGAGAAAAAACACGTATTTAAGAGTAAACAAGTTTGTCCCCAAGCTGGTAAGTAATTTTTCCTCTTTTTGTGACCCTGCTTGTTTTCTCTGTTAGAAAACACACACACACACCTTAGAGATCCAGGTGGGAAAGAATCTAGAAAGATCCCACACCACTAGGATTCTTGGCATTGCGCATGTCCTTGGTTTGTCAAGCTAGCAAACAAGCAAGAAAAGAATGCTAAATTTGGCCATTTCCCAGAAGAAGAAGAGCAAGAGGTAACAGGAAGAATAAAATGGAAGGTGGAAAAGTACAAAATAAAACTCTAAGATTGAAGTACCCAAATTGTGACGTGAAAAGTTCAATCAATATTGATGCAGCCTCTCTGTCTTTAAGACTTCCAGCTTTCTGGGGTCATTTTTTTCCAACATCCAAGTACAACGACCTAGCCTCCTTAGCCTATGCTCTGCATTAAGTCTCATGGCCTTCCCAACACCTCTATGCATCCCTGAGGAGGCTTATGTCTGGACTGTTTCCACTAAGATCCTCTCAACTCCTCTCTCCAACTTCTCTTCCTGTCTTGCACCTCCTGGGGCACTTGACACCCACCCCTGCCCCCATCCTTGTCTCCCGTCTTTAGACCAAAGACTGACCGAACTTCTCTTCCTCCATTTCCTAAAGGACCTCTGACACAGCATGTGTAATCTGATTTTAGTGGACTTCAGGGCAAAATCGTCCAAAGGAGTACTGTAACACAGAGTGGAACAGGGGTGCCTGGTAGTGAACGTCAGCGATCACCAGCTCTCCAGCATTCCCAACCAGAGAACTGACCACTGGCCGTATTTCCTCATGGGCTTTGTCCATCCACCCCTGTTCCAGAGCCACGCTAGTTTCTCCCATCTCCTCCTTCCTGGTCCCAACTTTCCTCTCAAGGTGCCGAGAAGAAAAGCCTCTTCCATAGGTCAGTGATAGTCTGCCTTTTCTCTAGATTTGCTCTGGGATTTACCTTGGTGTGGACTAAAGAGTCTTTCAGGTCTTGTCTTCATCAGGAATGCCTGCCCCTGCCCACAAGCTAATCAATTCCTAGCGCAGACTACTAAAGCTGCAGCTGGCCTAGAAAGGAAGTCCTTTCAGCACCAGTCTGTATAAGATGCAGGAGGGTGCAGGAGGGAGCCGGGCCACAGGGTGGGGGACACGCTCGGCTTTCAGGGCATCTGGGGTTGGGCGGGGACGTGAGTGTCCATGCCCGAGGCATGTGGGGAGCGGGAAGAAGCTGGACGGCAGGAGGCCCAGGTCTGGCTCCCCTACTTGACAACATTGGACACACAGACAGGACAGACAGCTTCTCTGAGTTTCAGTGTTAAGTCAAACAGGGACACAAACACCCCCTTCCCTGCCTCATTCCCAGGGTGGCTGTGAGGACTGAAGGGAACGATGAGCATAGGAGAGCTGTGGAACATAAAGCCTCACACGAGTGTGCCTTCCCACTGGAGCACAATCTTTCGGGGTTCAGATGGTAAAAGGGTGGTGTTGTGTTTGGTGGGACTAAAAGAAACTAAACGCTCAATGAATCAAGGATCATCCCAGTGAAACCCCAGCCACGTCCTTCACACTCCCCCTAACTCTACACAAGCATTCTTAGCTCTCACACATGGTCCCCTTTAGCGTTTCTGATTGAGAATGTCTTTCATGCTCACAAGACCAGGTTCATATATGATCTGCTAAATGCACGCATTTCCTTTGTGGCTGGCCTGAAATTTTGCTCTCTCTCTTTCCTCTAATTCTGAGTAAGCTGTATCTTGGTTTCCACCTTGTTTATCTGACTCACTCAGTATCTCTTTGATACAGGGTGTTATGACCTAGTGGGTTTCAGCCGTGTTAGAAAGAAAATCTACAGATCAACAGGTATTCAGCAGCGCCGCCAGGTAGAGACAGTGGTGTACTTGAGTACACGGGCCTAAAAGTTGACAAACTGTTGCTGTAGACCTTACACGAGGGTTTGGAAGGCCTGACAGTGGTTAGAGAAGGCTTCAAGAAAGATGCTGGACTTTTGCATGGATACGTCATAAACAGTAGAATGAAGTCCCCCTGGAAGTGGCAACTCTCATATTTGCATCACATTTAAAGCTTGCAAAAGGTTCACATACATTATCTCATGTAACTGCTACAATAAACCAGGGAGACTGAGACCACTGACTTCATCTCCTAGCTCTAGTTAAACAGAGACTTGGAAAGGTAACCCCACAGAAATGTGTATACACGTGCCCCCAAAGGCATGGGCAAGATGGGCAGAGCGACAGAGCTCACGATGGCTCTAAAGTGGACAGAACCTACCTGTCCATCCTCAGGGTGAAGAAACACACAGGAAGTAACACTGTATCCTCACAGCAACGAGAACAAACCAGCTGCACTAAAAGGATGATTCTTTTAAAGACCACAAGCGTGAAAGAAGGCAGATACAAGAGAGGAGGTACTGAATGACTCCACTGGGCTTCCAGGGTGGTGCTAGNCAAAGAATTGACTCATCTGAAAAGACCCTGATGCTGGGAAAGATTGAAGGCAGGAGGAGAAGGGCACAACAGAGGATGAGATGGTTGGATGGCATCACCAACTCAATGGACATGAGCTTGAGTAAACTCCAGCAGTTGGTGATGGACAGGGAGGCCTAGCGTGCTGCAGTCCATGGGGTCGCAAAGAGGCAGACACGACTACGTGACTGAACTGAATTGACATTTGCTAATACAGGAAAACTGAGGTGTGAAATGAGTCTAACAACATTCCTCCCATTGTATTTCATGTTATTTGGTTTCTTACACTTCTGTTCCAGGCTTCCCAGGTGGTGCTAGTGGTAAAGAACAAATGTAGGAGATGTAAGAGACGTGGTTTTGATCCCTGGGTCAAGAAGATGCTATGGAGGAAGGCATGGTAATCCACTCCAGTACTTTTGTCTGGGGCTACAGTACCTGTATTTTATACAGTACCTGTATTTTAAGGCTTTTCCATGAATTATCTCATTTAATCTTTACATCAATCCCATGATGTAAACATAACATCATAATCTTCACTTTATAGAAGGGAAGCCGAATGACCCAGGGATGCCCTAGTTTCACGTGAGAGCCTCTATGTGACTCTGACTTTGCTGCCCAGTTTAGGATAATTTCATTCAGTTGAACAAACATGATGATGTCAGAGCTTGGCACTGGGAGATTCAGTCATGAACACGAGCTTCATCATCCTCCTCCTGGGGCTTCCAGGCGACAAGACATAAAACTATTGAACAGACATGATCTTACAAAAGCAGGCAGAGCATTGGGTCCTCTTGTGGCTGACATATAAAGGGGGAGCCTCTGGATGTTACAGGCAACGAGTCAGGTGCTAAAGGATCCAAAACTGAATGAGTTAGGACCCAGCTCTTAAGGGCATGGCATAGAGAGCCTGTGAACACAAAGGTGCAGTTGTTTAAAAGCCTAAAGACCAGGCCTCTCTATGGATCAATATGACCCAGATCTTACTGGGATCCAGGCTTCTCATTTAGGTGGAAAAGCTGAGGGGTTGTTCAGCTCTCCAGGTGATTCTAGCATGTGTCTGTAGCTGGAGACCACGCTGGACCTAGTCACTCAGTTGCCCGCTGCAGGCAGTGAAGGAGCGCATGAGAGCATGGAGCCACAAAAAGCTTTAGTCCTATTTTAAAAAACACATCTAAACGCCCAAGCTAAAGCTGCCCCAGCTAATCATCCTTAGATGAAACATGGGGTTGAATATTGGTCCTCACCTTCTCCCGCCGTGCCTGCCTGGCGAGGTTGTTGTGATGGCAGGACCCTTCTCCAGCCCTGTGTGGGGCTACAGTCCACAGAGTCACATAGAGGGCGGCGTCATGGACTGCTTTGGCCAATGGAATGTGGGAGAAGTGACTGTACGCCCACCCCTAAGACTCGGCCTTAGGACACCTCTAACGGTCCTTCTTGTCCCTCCTGTACTTCTGCCACCACCGTGGAGAGTGTGTAGAGAGGCAGTTGCTGGTCCATGAGGAGCAAAGAGGGGCCAACCTGCACCCAGGGCCCAGCCCTGATCCCACCATGCCCTGAGAGGCCCTGCAGAGCCTGGACCGCTACAGAAAGCATCCTGTTGTTTTACACCACTGAGATTCGAGGGTCGCTGGTTTCACAGCATCATTATAGCAACTACATAACAGGCTAGGCTTAATTTCCATCTTCAGTCAGGCTCAAAAATTTGTCCTAATTTCCCCATTGTCATAGCATCCCTGGGAAAGAGAAGCCTTCCTTGGTCACCCTGTATGAAGGGGCAGTCCCCTACCAGAAAGTCAGTCCTCACTTTTCCTTACCATATAGAGAACCATTTGACATGTGAGGTATTTATTTACTCCCTGTCTCTCCCCTGCCTCCCTGAATGTGCTCAGCCAATATTACTTTGTAGGGTGCGTAGTGGAGTGACTAGGTTCAGCATGGTCCCCAGCTACAGACACATGCTAGAATCACCTGGAGAGCTGAACAACATCTCACCTTTCCCACCCAAGCTAAAAGCCTGGATCCCAGTAAGATCTGAGTCATATTGATCCATACAGAGGCCTGGTCCTCAGGCTTTTTAAAAAAACTGCCTGGTTAATTTCCACATGTGGCAAAGGTTGAGAACCCGTGAGCCATGGGGTGTGGAGGCTGAACTCAGAGATAGCTTTCTAAAGGCAACACCTGATCAGAATCCTCCAAGGTGAGCTGGATAAGCCTGGTGATGAGGGTGTGAAGGGGTCCGGTAGGGTAGCCTATAGCCATCTGCCACATGTGAGGACTTGAAAGGGGTCTAGCCCAAATGAGGATGTCTTATAAGTGCAAAATACACATTGGATTTTGAAGACTTAGTCTGAAAAAGGGAATGTAGATGATTCCATTCATGATTTTTATATGGCTATGTGTTGAAATAGTATTTTGAGTATGCTGGGTCAAGTAAGATATATTGTTGAAATGAATTTTTCCTGCTTCTTACTTTTTAGCGTGGTGATGAGAATGTTGAACCGTACCTCAGCAGCACAAGGTCCACCAGGCAGCTCTGGGTTGCAGGGTCTTCCAGATCAATGAAACGTGACCAAAGCCGAGAGGGAGAAATGTTAGGGTGGGGAGGGTGAGCTGAAACACACGGCTTGCTGGGGCTCATGGAGAGGGCAGGGAGGGGGTACACCAAGGGTGGCCCAGAGGCAGGAATGCCAGTGCTTAGGCCTGCAGTCACCTCCTGGAAGTGCTTAGAAGGGTCTTTCTTAAAGCAGGACATGCAGAGGCGGAGTGTAAGAGGAGACGGGCAGATACTAGGGAAGTGAAACATCTGTAATAGGGGCGTGAAGAGCCGGCTGGCAACCGCTCTCCTATTCTGAGGCACTTACAGGTTGATTCATGGGCATTTCGAAGCCATGAGCAGTTNACCCCTAAGACTCGGCCTTAGGACACCTCTAACGGTCCTTCTTGTCCCTCCTGTACTTCTGCCACCACCGTGGAGAGTGTGTAGAGAGGCAGTTGCTGGTCCATGAGGAGCAAAGAGGGGCCAACCTGCACCCAGGGCCCAGCCCTGATCCCACCATGCCCTGAGAGGCCCTGCAGAGCCTGGACCGCTACAGAAAGCATCCTGTTGTTTTACACCACTGAGATTCGAGGGTCGCTGGTTTCACAGCATCATTATAGCAACTACATAACAGGCTAGGCTTAATTTCCATCTTCAGTCAGGCTCAAAAATTTGTCCTAATTTCCCCATTGTCATAGCATCCCTGGGAAAGAGAAGCCTTCCTTGGTCACCCTGTATGAAGGGGCAGTCCCCTACCAGAAAGTCAGTCCTCACTTTTCCTTACCATATAGAGAACCATTTGACATGTGAGGTATTTATTTACTCCCTGTCTCTCCCCTGCCTCCCTGAATGTGCTCAGCCAATATTACTTTGTAGGGTGCGTAGTGGAGTGACTAGGTTCAGCATGGTCCCCAGCTACAGACA
The DNA here is from genome assembly GCA_006410875.1 of Neotragus pygmaeus. Taxonomy (NCBI): domain Eukaryota; kingdom Metazoa; phylum Chordata; class Mammalia; order Artiodactyla; family Bovidae; genus Neotragus; species Neotragus pygmaeus. Next base: position 3,649,597 of record SJYV01030329.1, on the reverse strand, counting down.
CATGCTAGAATCACCTGGAGAGCTGAACAACATCTCACCTTTCCCACCTAAGCTAAAAGCCTGGATCCCAGTAAGATCTGAGTCATATTGATCCATACAGAGGCCTGGTCCTCAGGCTTTTTAAAAAAACTGCCTGGTTAATTTCCACATGTGGCAAAGGTTGAGAACCCGTGAGCCATGGGGTGTGGAGGCTGAACTCAGAGATAGCTTTCTAAAGGCAACACCTGATCAGAATCCTCCAAGGTGAGCTGGATAAGCCTGGTGATGAGGGTGTGAAGGGGTCCGGTAGGGTAGCCTATAGCCATCTGCCACATGTGAGGACTTGAAAGGGGTCTAGCCCAAATGAGGATGTCTTATAAGTGCAAAATACACATTGGATTTTGAAGACTTAGTCTGAAAAAGGGAATGTAGATGATTCCATTCATGATTTTTATATGGCTATGTGTTGAAATAGTATTTTGAGTATGCTGGGTCAAGTAAGATATATTGTTGAAATGAATTTTTCCTGCTTCTTACTTTTTAGCGTGGTGATGAGAATGTTGAACCGTACCTCAGCAGCACAAGGTCCACCAGGCAGCTCTGGGTTGCAGGGTCTTCCAGATCAATGAAACGTGACCAAAGCCGAGAGGGAGAAATGTTAGGGTGGGGAGGGTGAGCTGAAACACACGGCTTGCTGGGGCTCATGGAGAGGGCAGGGAGGGGGTACACCAAGGGTGGCCCAGAGGCAGGAATGCCAGTGCTTAGGCCTGCAGTCACCTCCTGGAAGTGCTTAGAAGGGTCTTTCTTAAAGCAGGACATGCAGAGGCGGAGTGTAAGAGGAGACGGGCAGATACTAGGGAAGTGAAACATCTGTAATAGGGGCGTGAAGAGCCGGCTGGCAACCGCTCTCCTATTCTGAGGCACTTACAGGTTGATTCATGGGCATTTCGAAGCCATGAGCAGTTCCGGTGATGAAGCATGTGGACCGAATGGCTGCCCATTCCTTATCTTTGCTGGTGAGCCCACGCTCCCCTCTGCCTGCCGTCACACACACTGTCACCTTGAGAAGTGAGATCCCATCACTGTCTGTGACGGGACGAGCTGAGAGACGTCACTTCTAACAGCCCACGAGAGATGGGCCCATTCAAAGATGCATTAGGCGGCCTCCAAGAAGCCAGCCTGCTTCGGCAAAGAGCAAGAAGGAATAAACTCGTCAGAACCCGATCAGAAAGTCAAATAAATAGAACTTTCACCTCAGGGCCCATTGGGTGATGATTTTCAAGGCCAGCTGTGAAAACTGTTGGAGAAGGAAATGAAATGACTGCACAGATGAGGAGGAGCTGGAAAGACTTGGGGTGTAAAAAGTCATGCACAATCCCCGAGCCCAACTAGAGCCCTTTGCTAGGTACTCAAACCTCAGTGATCATTCTGCAACTGACACAAAACACAGATTCACAACCCTCTGCTGGATTCTACACAGCAAATGGGACTCCTCCATGGTGGCGGCCTGTCCCCCCAGTAGCTGAGACTTCAGGGGGTTGTCTGGGTAAGCTCAGTGCTACCTGAGGCTTATATGGCATCAGCTTATAGTGGATATAAAATGCATAGGAACTAATAGGGATGCCAACAGAGAAAAGATTTCTTCCCATAGTTTTAATATTTAGAGCTTTATTTGATCGGATTGAATAGAAACTGGTATTTTATAGACTGATAAATCTGGGCGTGAAGTAGATCACCCCTTTTACTGAACAGGGAAAGATCCCAAGGCCCATCCAGGGTCCAGAGCCAGTCAGAAGCGGGGCTGGAAGCCGAGCCTGGCCTCCTGTGTCTCTGCTTGGTGCTATCTGTGAATGACCCAGGGGCTGAGATGTCTAGGACTAAAGGTACTTGAGGCGCTAGGAACAGGTCTCAGGGCCATGGTTCTCCACCCCGGTTGTATACTTGAATAGGCAAATCAGAGTCACCGATGCTCTCAAGGGATGGGATGTGCAGATCTAGAAGCTTTCCAGGTGATTCTAACCGTGGTTGAGAACTGCTGCCTGACAGAATATTTGAGTGATCTTAGAGAGAACCCAGTTTTCAAAGGCAGAGCATCCATCACCTGCCAGAGGTGACTGCCATGTCCACCTAGAGGCCTCTCTTATAGAGGAGAAGGAGATTAAATTAGCAACATTATTGTGACCTCAAGACATTTTCGTTAACCAGCGAGACACCAGTGAGTTGCAAAGTCACCTTACTGCCTAGTGAAGGAGACCACCGCACACCTTACCGGTCTTGACTACCTGATGCCAGCTTTGTTTCAGTTGGTGCAACAGGGGATTCTCCTGCCAACCTCTCCATGGCACACAAACCAAGATGGACAAGTCTTTGAAGCAAGTCTAGAACTGTCCACGGAATTTTCTGCAAAGATGCAATGTTTCATGTCTGCACTAACACATTGCCACCAGTCACATGTGGCTACTGAGTATTCAAAACATTGCAAATAAAACCAAGAAACCAAATTTTAACTTATTTCCCTTTGTTTTACATTTTGATTTGTCACACACAGCTAGTGACTACTGTATTGGATAATGAAAAGAAGGTTTCAGGACTGTACCAACCAGGTAGGTGATGGAAAATTTGTAGATGACAAAGGTAAATATTTTAATTTTAAAATGTTTTGTGGCTTATTTATTCTATACACATCATTAGTTTGCTTNGCATCACTGACTCAATGGAGATGAGCTTGAGTAAACTCTGGGAGTTGGTAATGGATAGGGAGGCCTGGCATGCTGCAGTCCATGGGGTCGCAAAGAGTCGGACATGACTGAGTGACTGAACTGAACTGATTGAATGAGTCCAGAAGGGCATATAGCTACATATATAAGGCCAATCCTTTATACAATTAGATAACTACATCATGAATAAAAGTCAGAAATGGAATATTTCTGAAGATAACACAAAGAAGCTATCTAGAAAGGCCAAAGAAGATAGAGTGAAAAACCAATATCCCCTGAAGAGTTCACATGGACTCTTTTCTCAGACTACTTGAGGTTGATGATCTTACAAGTTATCTAGAGATGCTTAATTTGTGACCTCAGAGTTAAACTTACTGTGAAAAACCCAAGTGATGAATGTTTCTTGCATCTGTGTATCAGATCGCTTTTTGGCATTGTTTATTCACACTGTGGGGGCTTCCCAGGTGGTGGTGGTGGTAAAGAGCCCACCTGCCAACGCAGGAGACCTAAGAGATGCGGGTTCCACCCCTGGGTCAGGAAGGTCCCCTGGAGAAAGACACGGAAACCCACTACTCCAGTGTTCTTGCCTGGAGAACCCCATGGGCAGAGGAACCTGGTGGGCTGCACAGAGTCGGACACGGCTGAAGTGATTTAACACACGTCCACATTGTGGGGAAAATAATGGGATTTCTATCTCCATCTTCTTGCACAAATAAAAAAGTGAATAATAGTCAAAGAAGAGCTTTTGTAACCAAATATTTCCAGTGCACATGTATACTGGTGTCTGTGTTTCTTCACTGAGCCCTATTTCTCATAACCTTACCTGAAAGCTATAATAAGCAACAGGAAAGTGGTTAACCGCACGAAACAGCAGATTTGCTTATTGCATCTACAGAACATCTTGTCTGCGATCTGAGTGAGCAAGAAGCACGATGACTATCACAGACACAGAGGAAGAAGGCAGCTGAACTGTGACTGTGCTGCACGCTCTTCGCCTGGGCTGGGGTTCTGAGGACATACCCANATTGGCTACCTGATGTGAAGAACTGATTCATTTGAGAAGACCCTGATGCTGGGAAAGATTGAAGGTGGGAAGAGAAGGGGATGGCCGATGATGAGATGGTTAGATGGCATCACTGACTCAATGGAGATGAGCTTGAGTAAACTCTGGGAGTTGGTAATGGATAGGGAGGCCTGGCATGCTGCAGTCCATGGGGTCGCAAAGAGTCGGACATGACTGAGTGACTGAACTGAACTGATTGAATGAGTCCAGAAGGGCATATAGCTACATATATAAGGCCAATCCTTTATACAATTAGATAACTACATCATGAATAAAAGTCAGAAATGGAATATTTCTGAAGATAACACAAAGAAGCTATCTAGAAAGGCCAAAGAAGATAGAGTGAAAAACCAATATCCCCTGAAGAGTTCACATGGACTCTTTTCTCAGACTACTTGAGGTTGATGATCTTACAAGTTATCTAGAGATGCTTAATTTGTGACCTCAGAGTTAAACTTACTGTGAAAAACCCAAGTGATGAATGTTTCTTGCATCTGTGTATCAGATCGCTTTTTGGCATTGTTTATTCACACTGTGGGGGCTTCCCAGGTGGTGGTGGTGGTAAAGAGCCCACCTGCCAATGCAGGAGACCTAAGAGATGCGGTTCCACCCCTGGGTCAGGAAGGTCCCCTGGAGAAAGACACGGAAACCCACTACTCCAGTGTTCTTGCCTGGAGAACCCCATGGGCAGAGGAACCTGGTGGGCTGCACAGAGTCGGACACGGCTGAAGTGATTTAACACACGTCCACATTGTGGGGAAAATAATGGGATTTCTATCTCCATCTTCTTGCACAAATAAAAAAGTGAGTAATAGTCAAAGAAGAGCTTTTGTAACCAAATATTTCCAGTGCACATGTATACTGGTGTCTGTGTTTCTTCACTGAGCCCTATTTCTCATAACCTTACCTGAAAGCTATAATAAGCAACAGGAAAGTGGTTAACCGCACGAAACAGCAGATTTGCTTATTGCATCTACAGAACATCTTGTCTGCGATCTGAGTGAGCAAGAAGCACGATGACTATCACAGACACAGAGGAAGAAGGCAGCTGAACTGTGACTGTGCTGCACGCTCTTCGCCTGGGCTGGGGTTCTGAGGACATACCCACATTCTCTTTACGTGAGCAGAAGATGCTGCTTTTGGAGCTCAGTGTATGAAATCACTTCAAATGTCTCTAAACTTCTGAATCGACTGTCACGCTAAGCCCCACTTCCAGAACCTTCTCTGGTCTTCTGAGTGCAATTTTGCTTGTACTATGTGATGGTGAGATTGTGCAGTTCTTGCCCTTAGTCTGCCTGAGACTCTGTTTCTACATTTCATAATGAGAGAGTCCAGGCAGAGCAGAGTAACTATCCTGAGGACCTGAAAAGTACCCTCTGTCAGCAGAGAGTGAAGAAAACTGAAACCTGAGGAATGACCAGCACCACTGAATCCGCTGACGGGGACTTAATGGCTTAACGTTTGCAAAACTAAGCAATAGGCACGAGGATCAAATATTGACAGACACCCTCTTTCTGACCTGAAAAAGGGGCTCATCTGAGCTAGAAGCTGCAGGGAGAATACTTGTGGAGTGTAGTGTTCCCTCAGCCACCCCTGCCCTGTGGACAGTCCCAGCCCCGCAGCTGTACTGATGTGGCGGGGACCTCACAGTGGCCACGGAGGCCTGGGTGCACAAGACTTCAAGAAGAAAAACTTTCTCTCTGGCCAGGAGGAACCAGAAAAAGAGGTCCCTGCCAGAGCATGTGGGCAGGATTCCTGTAACTTCCTCCTCCCTCCCTTCTCTTGTGGATTCAGCCCAAGGGCAGATGGAGTCACTCAGAAGTGTGCAAGATTTTAGGGGGAGAAACACATCCTCCTGGTCAGAGGAACCAGAAGAGGTCCCTCTGGAACCAGGAAGTGTCGGAAAATCCCCGGGAAGAGAAGACTGGAAAGGAGATTTAATTCTCTATTATAAACAGATGCAGGCCCCAGGCCCGTCCCTAAGCCAAGCAGACACAGAATTGGGTACAGAGGACAGGATAGGAGCATGCTCCTGCCAAATACGGCACCTTACCGTGTGGAGTATTCTAACCTGAAGGAATCTGAGAATTGGCGCATGGAAGAAGGACTCTGATCTTCTCTTTCTTCCCTGAAGAAGGTCATAAAGGTGCTCGAAGGACTCTCTGACCCCTTCCTCCCCCCCGAAGCAGATCATAACACCCAGTTACGAGAGGTGCCCTCTCTACATCTGAAGGGAGGGAGCATCCTCATCTCTGGAGAAGGGGGGATGCAGAGGACAGCCCAGGTGAGCAGGCCTTGGTAGGTCCCCCCAGTTTACCCTGCTTAGCTGAACCCTGCTGCTCTGTCATGCTTTTCCATGACTTTCCCTGGTAGCTCACCTGGGAAAGAATCTGCCTACAATGCTGGAGACCCTGGTTCGATTCCTGGGTTGGGAAGATCCCCTGGAGAAGAGAAAGGCTACCCACCCGTTCCAGCATTGTGGCCTGGAGAATTCCATGGACTGTATAGTCCATGGGGTTGCAAAGAGTCAGACACGAATCACTTCCATTTTTCATCAAACCTAGTACAAAAAGACTCAGATCTAACCATTTATTCAGGGATTACTTCTCTTATGAAGGGCCCTGTGCCATGTAAAGCTTAATTCAAAATGCATGTTTATGTCTGTCTCTTGTTAAACTGTCTTTCTTCAGTTGAGTTGTCATGGCCCAGCCAGAGAAGCTAGGAGGGCAGGAGGAAAAGGGATATTTTTCTCCCCCACTACACACAGAAATAGATAGTAAAGATAAGAGCAGAAGAGGATGCAATTCAAAATGAAAATCTACAGAGGAAATTAATAAAAACAAAAGCAAGTTCTTTGTAAGGATTAACAAAAGTGATAAGTATCTAGTCAGACTAAGCAACAAAAAGAAGAAACATAAATTACTAATTAAGAATGAGAGAGGGGATATCACATGGATCCTATAGACCCACACTCAAAACTGAGAAGAAATGTACCAATTCCTTTAAAGACAAATATCAAAACTTACTCAAGAAGAAATATATAGGCTAGATAGCCTACAGATATTTAAAAAATTGAATTTATAATTAAAAAACTTTCTAACAAAGAAAATTCCAAACCCAGATGGTTTCCCTGGTGAATTCTAACAAATGTTTAAGAAAGAAATAATAACAACTTGACAAAATCTCTTCCAGAAAGTTGAAGAGGAAGTAACATTTTCCAACTCATATTATAAAACCAGAATTACTCAGATAGCAAAACCAGACAAAGATATTACAAGAAAACTATAGATGGATATCCCTTATGAACAGGTCTCAAAATCCTCAACAAAATATTAGCAAATTTGATATACAAAAATATAAAAAGAATAATTATCCTGGGAAACAAGGCTGGCTCAGCATTCAAAATCAATCTAATCATGGTTATTAACAGGTTAAAGAAGGAAATGTGATTTTCTTAATAGATAAAGAAAAATCATTTGACAAAATTTAGCACCCATTCATAAAAACATTCTCAGCAAATCAGGAAAAAATAATGACCTTATTCTGATAAAGGGTACCTAAAAACTTGTTATATTTTTATAATATATTTATTTATAATATATTATATTTTAGAATGAAAGATTTAATGCTTTCTTCCTAAAATTGGAACTGGGACAGTTATGTCTGTTTTCACTGTTTTCATTCAACATTGTTCTGGAAGTCCTCCTAGTCAATACAATAAAGCAAGAAAAAGAAATAAAGGGCATACAGATTAGAAGGGAAGAAATACAACTGTCTTTGTTCACAGAAGAGATGCCTGTCTACATGAAAAATCTCATAGATTTTATAAACATGCACACACACACACACACCTTCTAGAACTGATAAGTGATTATTAGTACGATCAGAGGATACAAGGTCAATACACATAAAATGATCAATTGTATTCCTATATTTAGGAATTAAAATTTTACTAAGTACTATATATGTTAGCATCAATAAATACTTAGACATAAATCTAAAAAATACTGGCAGAATGTTCATGCTGAAACTTATGAGATACTTGTCAAAAAATTCAAAGAAAACCTAAATAAATGAAGAGATATACTATGTTCATGAATGAGAAGACTTGATATTGTCAAGATGCCAATTCTTCCCAAATAGGTTCGATGGAATCACACTGAGAATACTTTTGCACACACCAAGAAGCTGATTCTAATACTTATTTGGAAATGTCAAAGGTACTAAAACTGCCAAAACAATTTCTGAAAAAGAACAAAATGGGAACAACCACACTATCAACTTCCCAGATTTATGACAAAGCTATAGAAACAAACGCAGTGTGGTATTGGTAAAAGGGTAAGCACACAGATTGGTGGAAAAGAACAGAGTTCAAGAGGAGAGCCACATAACTGCAGATGCTGACTGCAGCCATGAAATTAGAAGACGCTTACTCCTTGGAAGAAAAGTTATGACCAACCTGAACGGTATATTCAAAAGCAGAGACATTACTTTGCCGACTAAGGTCTGTCTAGTCAAGGCTATGGTTTTTCCTGTGGTCATGTATGGATGTGAGAGTTGGACTGTGAAGAAGGCTGAGCACCGAAGAATTGATGCTTTTGAAGTGTGATGTTGGAGAAGACTCTTGAGAGTCCCTTGGACTGCAAGGAGATCCAACCAGTCCATTCTGAAGGAGATCAGCCCTGGGGTTTCTTTGGAAGGAATGATGTTGAAGCTGAAACTCCAGTACTTTGGCCACCTCATGCAAATAGTTGACTCATTGGAAAAGACTCTGATGCCAGGGGATCTCCCCAATCCATGGACTGAAACCACATCTCTCAAGTCTCCTGCATAGGCATGCAGATTCTTTACCACTAATGCCACCTGGGAATCCCTAGGGCCTTTATGCATTTAGTGGGATAATGGTCTCAATTACTAAGACTCACAAACCTGAGCCGCCCATTGAAGTGAAGTGAAGTCGCTCAGTCGTGTCTGACTCTTCGCGACCCCATGGACTTCAGCCTACCATGCTTCTCCGTCCATGGGATCTTCCAAGCAAGAGTACCAGAGTGGGTTGCCATTTTGCTTAAGTGAAAATTTTAAGATGCTGCCAGCCAGTTACACATGAAATAGGTTCTGTTTATTTGACAAATTTTCAACTGCACTTCCAAGTTGTTGTTGTGTGTGTTTTGTTTTTATTTTTTGTGAAACAAGTTCCATATTTGCTTGTGACTACAAAGCATGGTGATATATAGTTTAAGAAATTTAAAGAGTTTAAGAAATTATTTACATCAATATCTCTAATAATTTTTCATTTTTCTTCCCCCTCCTTTCCTAAGAAATCTTTGAAATATAGAATGATACTTTCCTTCGGTGTTTTCCCATAATCATTCTCCATCAGTTCAGTTCAGTTCAGTTCAGTCGCTCAGTCGTGTTCGACTCCTTGCGACCCCATGAATCTCAGCACGCCAGGACTCCCTGTNGCGTGTGTCCCACAAACAGACGGGGCCTCCTTTCTCCACTCTCACCGTGCTGCACAACAGGCTCTCATGAGCCATGTGTTTTATACACAGTGCCCATGTAGGCCATATATGCAATCCCAGTCTCCTAACTCAGCCCACCCACTACCCTTCTTGTTCTCTATGTCCACGTCTCTATTTCTGCTTTGCAACTAGGTTAATTTGCACTTTAGAGAATATTAATATTAATTATAATAACAACCTTAAATCAATTAATATTAATTAACACATATTAATATATGCATTAATAGACATAGAGTCAGAATGTACATTGGTAGCTGCCAGGGGGTTGGGCATTAGTGTTTAATGGGGACAGGGTCTCAGTTGAGGAAGGTGAAAAATTCCGGAGATGGATGATGGTGAGAGTTGCACGACAAGGTGAATGTACTTGTTGCCCGTGGTTAAAATAGTATGTTGTTACACTATGTGACTTTTACCACAATAGAAAAAAAAACGACAAATGGCTAGAAGTAGAATGGATACTGCTAAAAATAGAGGCAGTCACCTGGCAGATAACCATAAGAAAATAACACATAGGTGCTCTTTGAACGGTGCAGGGCTGAGGACACACCCCCCCCTGCACAGTGAAAAGTTTACATGTAGCTTCTGACTCCCTCAAAACCTAGCTACCAATAGCATACTGTGGACTGGAAGCCTTGCCAATAACATGAACAGTTGATTAGCACATATTTTGTATGTTACATGTATTATATACTATATTTTTCTAATAAAGTAAGCTGGAGGAAAGAAAGTATTAAGAAAACCATAAGGAAGAGAAAATACATTCACAGAACTGTACTGCATTAATTGATCCCTTAAATTTAAGTCATCTGTTTACCAGATGAATCATCTGCCTGTCATTGTCTATATCAATATTGTCTTATATGATACAAAACACCATAGGTGCTATATGTATTACTAACACTAGATATCAAAAATTAAAAGATAATGTGAAAAACAAATTCATATTCTTTATGGTATACTGATTCATGCATGAACAAAGAAGCAGCCATGCAGTCTTTATAGTAGCTTTGGGCAATGGACAAGCTTGCTTCATGACAGCCTAGTCTGTATACTATGAATGAACCGCTGTAAAATTTTTATGGCACACAGTATTGTAGTCATAATACACCATTGGAAACATTGTTACATTGAAAAAAATCCAGTTCCCTGTGATGAGAAGCTGGTACACAGTTTCTTCAGTTACAAAAGCGAGCCTCCATATAGTATGGTAGTGTATAGTATGGTAGTGTAATTCTTTGAAAGTGAAGATATAAAAGAGTAAGAAAGCAAACATGCTATTAATCTTATATTAAATATCACTCCCTATAAGCCTATGTGAAGTGAAAGTGGAAGTCACTCAGTCGTGTCTGACTCTTTGTGACCCCATGGACTATGGGATTCTCCAGGCCAGAATACTGGAGTGGGTAGTCTTTCCCTTCTCCAGGGGATCTTCCCAACCCAGGGATCGAACCCAGGTCTCCCACACTGCAGGCAGATTCTTTACCAGCTGAGCCACAAGGACAGGCTATTCACTTCAACAAAAGTCTTGCACATGAAATTCTATGCCTCGAACGCTTAGATGATGACGATGATGGCACAAGGATGCCTCATCTAGTTCTTGTCCTACAGTTAATAGATTTCATACGAAGATACTTACACACGTACACAACAGGTAACTTTGTTAACTGTAGGGCGGTGGGCTTCTGTCTATGGGGTCACACAGAGTTGGACACGACTGAAGTGACTTAGCAGCAGCAGCAGCAGCAGCATCCTGACTACTGACTATTCATTCCATGGAGCTGATCACCATCAAGTTCTTCATCCTTGCGTTCATGTTGAGGAGGCTGAGGAAGAGGAGAGCTGGTCTTGCTCTCTCGGAAGCAGCAGACACAGAAGGGCAAAGAAGAAGGAGAGGAAGAGAGCAGGCACCCTCAGTGGACTTTACAGGCAGAGCCATTTCTCTCTGACTCCTTTTGCTTTTTCATTTCTCTAAAAATGTTTCTGCATGGTGTCCATCCTTCTTTCATGGTTTGCTTTAGTTTCACGGCTTGTATCTTAGAAGGGTCCATGTTGGAAAAGAAAGCCAGAAGCAGTCTTGAATAATCAGAGCCCTTCTGGCAGACTGTCTGGTGTCATCTGGCTCCCTGGTACTGCTTCTTCCTTATCGTCTGGTGCTGGGCAGGAAGCACTCATCTCTGTCAGGTTGTCTGCTGTTAACTCCTCTGCTGTGGTGTCTGTCGGCTCTTGAATTTCTCCAAGATCCATACCTTGAAACTCTAGCCGTTCCCTCCCTGCCAACCTCCGCTCCCAGCTGGTCCCACCTTCTTTGCCGTATCCACAATCTCTTTCATGATTTCCTTGATGGGCTCTGTCATAAATCCTGTGAAGTCATGCACAGCATCTGGACACAGTTTTCTCCAGCAGGAATTTACTGCTTTGGGCTTGATGGCTTTCACAGCTTTTATTAGAACAACAGTGGCATCTTCGATGATGTAACTCTCCCAGACTTTCACAAGATTCTCTTTATTGGGTTTTCTTGCGTAGAGTTGACAAGCCTTTCCAAAGAATACAGTGTGTAATGAGCCTGAATGGTCCTTCTGATCCGCTGACCTGGAGGCTGAATTAGAGGTCCTGTATCTGGGGGCAAGCAGACCACTTTGATGCCTTCAGAGTTGAACTCCCAGTGTTGTGGGTGGCCAGAGAGACTGTCCAATATAAAAGAACCTTAAAAGGCAGTCGTCTATGGGTAAGGTACTTTCTGACTTCAGGGACGAGGCCTCAATGGAACTAATCCTGGAAAAGTGTTCTTGTTGTCTAGGCCTTCTTGTTGAGCAGCTCAAAGACCAGCAGTTGCGGTTTATCTTTTCCGTTCATGTCTTGGGTCATTAGAGATGAGGGCAGTACCAGTCATAATCTCAACTGCCTTTGCACAACAGAGTAGAGCTAGCTGATCCCTCCAGCCTTAAAGCCTGGTGCTCAGTTTTCTTCCCTACTAGTGAATATCCTATGTGGCCTCCCCACCCCACTCCAGAATAGCACACTTAGATTTCCATTAAAAACCCGTTCAGACAGCTATCCTTCACCTTAGCAATCTTCCTGCTGGAGATTGGGAACTGCTTCCTCTTGGTGGGCAGAAACTGCTTCTCCTGTTATCTTGACACTTTTACTGCCAAATCCCTTTCTAAAATTATTAAACCATCCTGTGCTGGGTTTCAATTCTCCAGCTTTAGATCTTTCCTTTTGCTTTAGGTTGCCATATGATCTGATTTTTCTTGACATCATAGTAGAATCTAAGGTTATGTCTTACTTATAGCAATCCTGCACCCACATACAAGCTGCACTTTCAACATGAGATCAAAAAGTATTTCACAAGAAGTGTGAGGTTTTTGTGCCTGCTGGTGTATCCATGGTGATGGCTTCACAAATTTCTTCTTCTTTTTTTTATAGTGGTTCTTCTGCTGGATTCATTTATTGAAATAGTGGCAACCGCAGCTGCAACCCTCAACTACAGCACATATCACACACTTCAGTATTCTCTTAGGTTGTGACTTTTCTCTGCTTCCTGGGAGTACTTGCAGCATCACTTGTGGCACTCTGTGGGCCTTGTGGTGTTATTTATGGTTTACAGCATTGCACTGAAAAAATATGGGAGGACCACAAGAGATCACTTTTGCTTCAAGAGACACGCACTTTCCGGGAGAGAAGAGCCTCTCACACAGAGAGGATGGACGTTACATGGACACGGGCAGTGCCGAGCTCACCACAACAGCAGCAGGTGGTGGCTCGGAAGCTACTACGGTGCTGGACCATGTACCACAGTTAACTCTATGCAGCTCGCTTTGATATTGCATCTTTACATCTGTTTACATTTTCTTGACTGTGAATGGTGTCATACATGTGCATATGTTTTGATAAAATTTTTTGTGATAGATTTGTGTATATTCTATGGTAACAGATAATAATAATAATAAAAAGATTAGTAATCTAAATAGTGGGTTGGCCCAAAAGGTTGTTTGGGTTTTTCTGGAAGATATTGCCCAACCCAATACACTTTATGTATTCATGACATAGCCTAACTTTTTCTTATTTTTTTGGCTAATTCTAGCTATGCAGTTGGCCTACAAGTTCTTTTCAAATTGTCACAAGTGTCCAAAAAACATTTCACTCTATTTATTGAAAAAAATTCATATATGAGTAGACCCATGCAGTTCAAACCTGTGCTACCCAAGGGTCAACACTAAACGCAAAGGAAAACGAAAAATCAATGAAACTTATCTTAGATGTGGAACTCTAGAGTATCCTTAAAATTGAGAATGAACTGAAAAAATGAGCAATCAAAGAAACCCAACAAACAAAAAACAACTCTCAAAGATATAATAGAAGAAACATTTCCCTGAGAAAGGAAGTTCTAGATCCACTGGCAGAGCAGCTTTTTCACACAAACAATTATGGAATACTCAGTAACTTGACATATTCTGGTGAGGTTTTCAAACCCCGAGGACAGATAGGCAAACCTGGGGGTGTTGAGACAATGGATTAAATCACCTCCAGGACATAAAGCCAGGTAGCCGCAGACCTGTCCAAAGAGACGCTCCCAGAGGGCACAGAAGCAGTCGGCTGGGGTTTAGAAGAAAAACACAGCTAACATACCTGCCCTAGAGTTCATCACTGGTAAAGACACATGAAGTCATTCTAAACAAAAAAGAGCTACAGGAGGAGTCCAGCTGGTAAAGGAGTGTCGTCCATCAAAAAGGCATGAGGAGGACGTGCGACTCAGGAAGAGGAAAGGAGAGACTGGAGGGGCGGTCGGCCAGGACGGACGCCACGCGAAGGTCGAAGAAGCGAGACGCTAAGCCGTGTGGCGATTATGATGACGAAGGTGATCATAGAGACGCGATTAACGACGTGATCACAGGGAGAAGGCGGATGCTGCAAACACTTACCATGCAAATCCAACGATACGGTAAACAAAACGTGTTGTGATGGGAATGGGAGGAAACATAAGTGAGCCTCTGTCTTCATCTTCCGCGCGTGGTTCAAAGATGACTTCCCGAGGGTATCTCTACGAAAGAGCCTGGGGGCAGAGCTGGACCTCAAACATACTTTACAGTCAGCCCTCACACCACAGCTCCTCTGCAGGCACAGGTTCAACCAGCTGCAGGCCCTGCCGAACTGTAGTGTTTCCCGTTGGAGAACACCCCCCTGAAAGTGGGCCTTGCGGCCCAAGCCCAGGCTGTTGAACGGCCAGCAGTGTTTGCATATGTGAAGTGAGACAAACCGCCATAACAGTGTGTATGAAACATGATCCTAATTGTGAAGTTTGGTGGGTGTGGAGTAGGACTGACAAGAAAAGGAACTTTTGATTATCCCTTATGAACACTATGAAATTTCTGCAGTGCTTTTATAATTAATACCAAATAAATTCCGCTTTTGAATGGATAAATGTTACATCTTCCATGCTCAGTGAAACCCTCAAGCTGACGATCTGAGCTATTTGATCGCATAACTTACTCTTCTGAAAACATTTCCTCTGTTTAAATTCAAGGTGAAACATGCAGACTCATATTTATTTCTCTCAACTCTTTAATTTTGATAGTTTCAGCACATGTATATTCCTGACCAGTGAGCTCATGAACTTAGCAAATGGCCGCCTTTTTAAAGTCACATACATGCCCTCTTAGTTCTGACTCTCTTCAAGCAATATCTTCACAGTGTGCAAACATCAGCTTCTGGAAGAAAAGTGAAAGCTTGAAAAAGTTAAGTAGACTATTTGGACTCATCAAGGAAAGCAAAGCACCAAATCAAATCAATCAGGAATAATCCCCCTAACGCTGAACAGGGGCGTTCACACACAGGTCTCTTACAGGGTGACAGGTCTGACTCGTGAGAGATAGCATCGAGTTTAGTCTTCCTGAAGGGCAATTAGGGATAACTGTGGGTCCTTCCAAAACTCCTACGCTCGGCCTTCCTGACCCTGTCACATCCTTATCAGTTTCAAACCTGTCCCTTTGTGTTTGACTCACAGAGCAGCGTGACAGGCAGGGGCATGGAGCTCGGGGTAACCTGCCAGAGAAGCGAAGGGAGACACAGTGTTTGATTGGATAACACCAGCAATTCAGACAGCGGCCAAGCTGCCTGGAGACAAGTTGAATGAAAAATCAAATCCGCTTCCCTCAGCAGATGTTGCCGCTGTTCGCCTGTCATATATGCAGTCTAGATAATATGGAAACATGAGGATTGGCAGGTTTTCAAGTTTTCTCTCAAGAAAACAAGAACACTTGTGTAGAGAGCTCCATAAATGCTTGGGAAATTTATCATAAAGCTGATTTTACTTCCCTTTAAAAAGAGATTGACCATAGTACTTCTTTTCCTAAGAGAAATATTGTAATGGGACTATTTGGGGGAAAAACTAAATTATCCTGAACCCAGAGCAACTTTACTGCTATTTAAAAGTCATTGTGGTCCATCTCCATTGTTTAATAAAGGCTCTTGTACTTCCATCACCTAAAGTAAACTTTGATAATGTAATGCAAGTGCCTAATTTTTAGAGAGTAAACAGGACGCTTAACTGAAGATATCTGTATACTGATTACCTAAGTGAACTGGGAAAAAGGCAACATTTTAAAAACAAATCTGATGGCAAAACTTTTAGAAAAGTGAACATCCTTCCCTTGTGCATCGTATAAAATTGATGATCCTATGGGCCATTTCCCCAAAAAGGCTATAGCTGTCTTGATTGATTAAATTATCCTACAAACATTTAAACCACAAGGGAATTAAATAGTACTCTCATTACATATTTCCTGGTTTTATGGCTAATAAGTGAACCTTCTTTTGGAAGATGACCAAAGAAATTTGCGCCACAAAAATCTGTGTCAGGTGCTGGGTTGTTCCAACCTTTTTTTTTTTTTTTCAAGCCCAGTAAAAAATATCATCACACTATTGAAAATATTAAGATCATCTACTGATTGGAAACGACAGTTTGGCATAGCTGTCCTCATCACAAGTCTGTATGTTTCTATGCCGATGTCACCCATGTCGAACTGTCCTGCTGCATGTAAAATTCTTTCTTATTTTTATTTGAACACTATAACATAAAGTTCCAGGTATTTTTTTTTAATGTCAAATAATGACATTCTGTAGTACCAATGCCCCAGTTTGAGAGACTTCAATATTTTGTTATGGCATATTACTTACTGGAAATTTAAGGATTCCAGAAAGTATGGCAACTTAAATGATGCTGACTTCCACCTGTTTGGTGCTGAAATATGACCGAGTCATTTTGGCCTAGGGATGTATATCTCCTTTAGGAGGGATTTATGTCCTTCCAAAATGGGCTCACAGAGAAGACACTCTGCTTATTGCCCTTTTCACACAGTTCCTTTGCAGTTTCAGGAATTATTTTCATCTTGCTAACCTACTAACATGCTTCTCCTCACATAAAATCTAACACTCAAGCCTCCTTCTCTTGAAGTCTTAATTCCCTCCCCATACTGAGATCCTCTATTCTTCCCCTTGCCATACAGAGTATTTACTCATCCCTGTTTTATATAACTTTAGCGCTTAGCAAGCACTTGATAAATAATTTTTGCATTAGTGGATATGGATAAACAGAGCAGGCAGAGTTTTATCCAGTTGCAAGTGGATGTCTAAAGGTTTAGGTAACACTTAGCTGGATTTATAAAACCAACACAATTCTGTTGTATCTTAACGGTTCATTAGATCTGTAAAATTCAGGATATTTCAGAGGCCTGCATCTGAACATTTTTTGATCAGCTGAATCTAAATCCTTTTGAATGTTAAAGTTTCTAGATAAGATATATGACAAGAGCCAAAATTAATCTATTTATTACAATTTCAGATGAACACGCTACCTGAAAACCAAATTTCTGGAATATTTAGTGATTTGACATGGAGAATAAATCTTAAAGACCAAATAAACGTTTAGTTTAAGGCATATAGTTAATAGATTCTGCTTCCTGCCAAGAACTCTGGTTAAGTTGAAGTTCAATCTGCTCCAGTATAGAATTTTGCCTTTTGCTTTATTTGCTTTGATGTAAATTCTAATCTAAGCTATGTAGTTTCTCCTTGTGAAAGTTTTGCCCTTAATATGCTCCAATACCACTCAATATAATAAAGGCTGCAAACTACCAATTCTCCTGAGTAAAGTTTGAATATGAGCAAGTAAGCAAATGGAAAGATCTCTCTATTGCTTTCAGTTCTATCCTGGAAGCTAATTGCTTGCTGATTGGAATTGATAGGCTATTAACACATTTATCTTCGAATGTACAACACTTGCCACCAAACGCTGTGTAAATTGGGTCAACTCATTTTAGAGAGTCAGTTTTAATGAAGACATTAGACTAAATCATCTTTAAGTGTTAACATTCTATGGTGTTCTGTTTTCAGGTGTATCATTCCTTGGTTATACTTCTATATGATTAGGAAAATTCTTAGAACTGAAGAGAGTACATGCTTCAGAAAATTACTAAATATTTAGAAATACTTTAAGCAAATAAAAGGACAGGGCATAGTCAATGCATTCAATTGATTTTATCCCAGAGCCGGGAGTTCAGGATAAAATACATAGGATGACAAATGTTTCAAAAATGCACAGGTGATAGGACCAAAAATGAGTCCATAAAGAAATGGAAATATGTCCAGAACACCCAGTTACTTTAAAAGCATTTCTATGATAGTGAATATAACTTTCTCCTTTGTGTTTGATGGTTTGTGGTCTTGAGGGACTGCTCTCTTCACATGAATGCTGGGGTTGGATAAGCATCTACTAATGTCTTCATCTTCTTATCTAATAGTGATTTATGAAGTGGCCAGGAAAGCAGGCTTGGGGCTGGATCCTGCAGAGAGAGCTGGGGAACATGGCGCTAACACTTGGTTTCCAAGCTCCCCACTGTAAAGTATTAAAGCACATGTTGGAATTGAACACCTTTGGCTCTCTCTTCAGTCAAGATAACACATTGCCACCTCTATGCATCTTATTAAATTCATATGAATATTCTTTCTTGCAACTGCTTTTAATATCCCTCAAATTTTTTATGAAAATAAATCCTAATGAAATAGTACTAAGTAGTAAAAATGAAAGGACAAAAATCATGATACATACAACAGCACAGAGGTGCAATAAAAGAAGTCAAAGACGAAAGACAGATGCATATTTGATTTGTATGGAATTCTAGCAAAGCGAACTTACCAGTGAGAGAAGGATCAGTGGTTGCCTACGTGGGGTGCTGGGAGAGGGGACCCACTGCACAAGAACATGGGAGATTTTCAGCATGAGAAAACTACTCAGGGACTTCCCTGCTGGCCCAGTGGCTAAGACTCTCTGCTTCCACTGCAGAGAGCATGGGTTCAATCCCTGGTCGCAGAACTAAGATCCTGGAGGCCACATGTTGTAGCTAATACAAACCCCCTCCCCCCAAAAAAAACCCCCAAAACCCCAAACCCTTCGATGTCTTGATTGTAGTGGTAGCCACATTGATTATTTGCAGATGAAAAAACATATCACAATGTATACTTAAAAAGGGTAAATTTTATTGATTGCAAATTTTATCCCTCATGAAACTAAAAAAAAAAAAATCATAAATTGTTACCCAACTCTTTAAAAAATGTTCAGAGGAGAGAAGTGATTTTAGAGGAAGACAGCAATGCTCCCATCCATTCCCATAGGTTTTCTAACTCTATTCCCAAAGAAAATGACATACCTGTACCACATTAGCTTTCACAGAAAATGCCTTAAATGGATATGTTTTAGTTATAATACATCCTTGATTTTATCAAAGGATGAGAACAAGAAATCACTATGAAGAATTTTCAGTGATATTGCCATTAAAGGTAAAGTTGATTATGTTCTTTAACATTCTATAGGTATGTATCTGAATTAAAAAATTTTTAATTTAATATTATAAAGTTTTGAAACAAAATGCTTTTCATTCTTTCAAACTATCATTACTTTTTTATTTTGCTGCCAGTTCACCCAGAGATAAATATAAAACTCAACTGCACTGGGTATGTTAGCCTTCTCCCTCATGGATCACAACTTTGTCATGGTGAAAGGGCTTGTGTAACTCAATAAAGTTATGAACTAAGCTGTGCAGGGCTACCCAAGATGGATGGGTCATAGCGAAGAGTGCTGACAAAATGTGGTCTACTAGAGGAAGATACGGTAGCCTACCCCTGAATTCTTGCCTTGAGAACCGCAATGAACAGTATGAAAAGGCAAAAAGATATGATGCCAGAAGATGGGTCCCCCAGGTCACTAGGTGTCCAATATGCTAATGGGGGAGGGAGAGGCAATTGCTAACTGCTCCGGAAAGAATGAAGAGGTTAGGCCAAGCAGAAATGGCACTCAGTTGTGGATGTGTCTGGTGGTGAAAGTAAAGTCTGATGCTGCAAAGAACAATATTGCATAGGAACCTGGAATGTTAGGTCCATGAATCAAGGTAAATTGGAAGGGGGTCAAGCAGGAGATGGTAAGAGTGAACATCAACATCTTAGGAATCAGTGAACTAAAATGAACAAGAATGGGTGAATTTAGTTCAGATGACAAATATATCTACTACTGTGAGAAAGAATCCCTTAAAAGAAATGGAGTAGCCCTCATTGTCAACAAGAGAGTCAGAAATGCAGTACTTGGGTGCAGTCTCAAAAACAATAGAATGATCTTGGTTTGTTTCTAAGGCAAACCATTCAACATCACAGTAATCCAACTCTATGCCCCAACCACTGATGCCGAAGAAGCTGAAGTTGACCGGTTCTATGAAAACCTACAAGAACCTTTTAGAACCAACTGAAAAAGATGTCCTTTTCATTATAGGGGACAGGAATGCAAAAGCAGGAAGTCAAGAGATACTTGGAATAACAAGCAAGTTTGGCCTTGGAGTAAAAATGAAGCAAGGAAAAGGCCAAGAGAATTTTGTCAAAAGAAAAAGCTGGTCATAGAAAACAGCCT
Organism: Neotragus pygmaeus; assembly: GCA_006410875.1. Taxonomy (NCBI): domain Eukaryota; kingdom Metazoa; phylum Chordata; class Mammalia; order Artiodactyla; family Bovidae; genus Neotragus; species Neotragus pygmaeus. Next base: position 3,629,368 of record SJYV01030329.1, on the reverse strand, counting down.
TTTCCAAAAACACAAGAGATGACTCCACATAAGGACATCACCAGATGGTCAATACAGAAATCAAGTTGATTATATTCTTTGCAGCCAAAGATGGAGAAGCTCTATGCTGCTGCTGCTAAGTCACTTCAGTCGTGTTCGACTCTGTGCAACCCCATAGACAGCAGCCCACCAGGCTCCCCCGTCCCTGGAATTCTCCAGGCAAGAACACTGGAGTGGGTTTCCATTTCCTTCTCCAATGTAAGAAAGTGAAAAGTGAAAGTGAAGTTGCTGAGTTGTGTCCGACTCTTTGCGACCCCATGGACTGCAGCCTACCAGGCTTCTCCGTCCACGGGATTTTCCAGGCAAGAGTACTGGAGTGGGGTGCCATGGTGGAGAAGCTCTATAGAGCCAGTTAAAACAAGACTGGGAGCTGACTGTGCTCAGATTATGAGCTCCTTATTGTAAAATTCAGCCTTAAATTGAAGAAAGTGGGGGAAAACCACTAGATCATTCAGGTATGACCTAAATCAAATCCCTTACAATTATACAGTGGAGGTGACAGATAGATTAAAGGGATTAGATCTGGTAGACAGAGTGCTGGAAGAACTATGGACAGAGGTTCATGACACTGGACAGGAGGCAGTGACCAAAACAATCCCGAGAAAAAAGAAATGCAAGAAGGCAAACTAGTTGTCTGAGGAGGCTTTACAAATAGCAGAGGAAAGAAGAGAAATGAAAGGAAAAGATATACCCAGTTGAATGCAGAGTTCCAAAGGATAGCAAGGAGAGATAAGAAAACCTTCTTAAATGAACAGTGCAAAAAAGTAGAGAAAAACAACAGAATGGGAAAGACTAGAGGTCTCTTCAAGAAAATTGGAGAGATCAAGGGAACATTTCATGCAAGGATGGGCATGACAAAGGATAGAAACAGTATAGATCTAACAGAAGCAGAAGAGATTAAGATGAGGTGGCAAGAAGACACAGAAGAACAATGTAAGAAAATTCTAATGACTCAGATAAGCACAATGCTTCGGTCACTCATCTAGAGCTAGACATCCTGGAGTGTGAGGTCAAGTGGACCTTAGGAAGCATTACTATGAATAAAGCTAGTGGAAGTGATGAAATTCCAGCTGAGCTATTTCAAATCCTAAAAGATGATGCTGTGAAAGTGCTGTACTCAATAGGTCAGCAAATTTGAAAACTCAGTAGTGGCAATTGTACTGGAAAAGGTCAGTTTTCATTCCAATTCCAAAGAAGGGAAACACAAAGAATGTTCAAACTAACATACAGTCACACTCATTTCACATGCCAGCAAGGTTATCCTCAAAATCCTAGGCTTCAACAGTATGTGAACTGTGAACTTCCAGATATTCAAGATGGATTTAGAAAAGGCAGAGGAACCAGAGATCAAATTGCCAGCATTCACTGGATCATGGAGAAAGCATGGGATTTTCACAAAAACATCTACTTCTGTTTCACTGACTATAATAAAGCCTTTGACTGTGTGGATCATAACAAACTGTGGAAAATTCTTAGAGATGGGAGTATCAGACCACTTTACATGTCTCCTGAAAAACCTTTATTTGGGTCAAGACACAACAGTTAGAACTAGACATGGAACAATGGACTGGTTCAAAATTGGGAAAGGAGTTCAACAAGGCTGTATATTGTCATCCTGCTTATTTAACTTATGCAGAGTATATCATGTGAAATGCTGGGCTGGATGAATCAAAAGCTGGAATCAGGATTGTTGGGAGAAATATCAACAGCCTCACATATGCAGATAACACCACTCTACTGGCAGAAAGTGAAGAGGAACTAAAGAACCTCTTGATGAGGGTGAAAGAGCAGAGTGAAAAAACTGGCTTGAGACTCAACAATCATAAAACAAAGTCATGGCATCTAGTCCCATCACTTCATGACAAATAGAAGGGGAAAAATTGGAAGCAGTGGAGATTTTATTTTCTTGGGCTTCAAAATCACTGCAGATGGTGACTGCAGTCATGAAGTTCAAAGATACTTGCGTTTTGGGAGGAAAGCTATGACAACCTAGACAGTGTATCAAGAAGCAGAGATAGCACTTTGACGACAAAAGTCCATTTAGTCAAAGCTAGCATCTTCCTAGTAGTCATGTATGGATGTGAGAGCTGGACCATAACGAAGGTTGAGCACCAAAGAACTGATGCTTTCAAGTTGTGGTGTTGGAGAAGACTCTTGAGAGTCCCTTGGACTGCAAGGAGGTCAAACATGTCAATCCTAAAGGAAACCAATCCTGAATATTCATTGGAAGGAATGTTGATGAAGTTGAACCTCCAAAACTTTGGCCACCGATGTGAAGAGCCAATTCATTGGAGAAGGCCATTTCCTGGAAAGGACTGAAGGCAATTGAAGGGGGCAGCAGAGAATGAGATGGTTAGATAGCATCATTGACTCAATGGACATGAATTTGTGGAAACTCTGGGAGAGAGTGGAGAACAGAGGAGCCTGGACTGCTGCAGTCCATGGCATCAGAGAGTCAGACATGGCTTATTGACTAAACAATAAATGTTAGCCTTGATGTTTATTTTATTTTTTTGATAGAGAATCTTTTACTTTCTTTATGGAAGTATGATTGGATTGTATGTTTAAGGCGGCCAGGAGGAGCAACCCCATGTCCAAGGAGTGGTGGCTGTGCGGGCACAGGAGGGCCTAGAGGAGCTATCCCACGTTGAAGATCAGGAAGGGCGGCAGTGAGGAGACACCCTTCGTCCAAGGTAAGGAGCAGCAGCTGCACTTTGCTGGAGCAGCCATAAAGAGATATCCCACACCCAAGGTAAAAGAAACCCAAGTAAGATGGTAGGTGTTGCAAGAGGGCATCAGAGGGCAGACACACTGAAACCATACTCACAGAAAACTAGTCATTCTAATCACACAAGGACCACAGCCTTGTCTAACTCAAAAGAGTCCGAAATGCAGTACTTGGATGCAATCTCAAAAACGACAGAATGATCTCTGTTTGGTGATGATGGTAACTAGATACATTGTGGAAATGACTTCACAGTGTATACAAATGCTGAATCATTATGTTGACCACCTGAAACTAACATGCTATATGTCAATTATACCTCAGTTCAGTTCAGTTCAGTTCAGTCGCTCAGTCGTGTCCGACTCTTTGCGACCCCATCAATCGCAGCACGCCAGGCNCTGGTGCACTGGTATGACCCAGAGAGATGATATGTGGAGGGTGGTGGGAGGGGGGTTCAGGGTTGGGAACTCATGTACACCTGTGGTGGATTCATGTCAATGTATGACAAAACCAATACAGTATTGTAAAGTAAAAAATAAAAATAAAAATTGTAATGGCAATTTCAAAAAAAAAAAAAAAAGAAGAGCAGGAAGATTATTTATTAAACTTCTCATAATAACCACTACCATTTCTAACCTGCCTATTTTGTGTCACGTAAGCTGTTGGATGTTTCTCAGGTGTTACCTTTAATCTTCACAGCAAGGAAGGTCACAGCATCACCTCCACTTTACAGATAAAGAGGCTGAGGGTCTAAGAGTTTATATATCTCACCTAAGGTCTAGTAAATACATGACTCAGAATCTGACTGGGTCTGAACCATCCATTGTACAAAACCTCAGTCCCTGTGAAGATACTGTTTGGGGCTAGAAAAGATGAGTTGCTTATACACAGTTGGAAATAGTTTTTAAGACAAAGACCATGATACTTCTGATCCCGGATCACACTTGCTAAGTAGAAAACTGACAAAATAAATGGAAGAGGCGTAGAAATGGGTCAGCTAATGGCTGGCTAGAGGAAATGGGTTTGTTTTCCTGTATAAATGACAACTTAAGAAAGAGAACAGCACTGTTCAAATATATGAGAAGCAGTTACTGGGAAGGGCTAGCTGGTTTATCCTCTGTCCTCTCAGCGCTAAGGAATAAGGACAAGTAGGAGAGTGGACAGGGAGGCAGATTTCAGTGTGAGAAGGACTTTATAGTGGTCAGATCTATCAGACGGGAACCCATCTGTACCCAAGTGTCAACCTCCCGCCAACCCAAAGAGCTCAGGGCAAATCCTGCAGACCCTGGGAGGTTACTGTGAATATGGGATGCAGTTGATGAGATTTCCCTTTTCAGTCCAGATACCACAGTCCAGATTTCGTGGTCTAGACATCATGGAAATTTAAAACCTCAGTGATAGAATAGTCATCAATCCCTTAAATAAAGGCATTGTGGCTGGATGTGTTCGAAAAGTCAGAATTATTCAGAGTTTAGAAAGGCAATTTAGAGCATCTGCCATTTGTGATGCAAGACCCGCAGTGTTGTCTGGGGCTGCACTCCATATCCAAATGCATAAACAGTCCTCCTTTTGCTCCAAAATTCCACTGAACAGTCAGAAGACTCTAGCCTCACATCGGTTTGGTCAGGCTATGTTTGAGTTTTAGGTAAGAGTTTGCTGTCAAATGAATTATGAAACATGTTTTAGATTCTGGAAATATGGGGGTTTGGAACTGGTAGATAAGAGGTGGAACTATAATAACTGCTGTGTGTTGAGTGCCTCCTAGATGGCAGGTATTGCACCTCTAACAGCACAGGACCTCTGCAAGAGGGATTTGGTGGACTTGTATTTTGTAGATGGAGAAACTAAGGATCAGATACACCAAGTGACCTTGCCAAGGTCACCCAACAAATTCAGAGCTCGGAAATAAACTTCTGCCTATGTGACTAGAAAGCAGGGCTGAAAGATGCAGCCTATAAGACTTCATGGGTCTAGGCAGCAAGCTCCTCCTCAACTTGAGCCCAAGGATATATTTGAATTTGGTGAAATTCTAATTTATTTCCCCATTTTCTCTATCACTTCTGAGGTCTAAATATCACTAAAGGATCCAAGAAAAAAGTTAAAAAGCTATTAACACATCTGGTCCTATCACTCCATGGTAAATACATTGAGAAAAAATGGAAACAGTGGCAAACTTTATTTTCTTGGGCTCAAAAATCACTGCAGATGGTGACTACAGCCATGAAATTAAAAGATGCTTGTTCCTTGGAAAAAAAGCTATGACCAACCTAGACAGTATATTAAAAAGCAGAGACGTTACTTTGTCAACAAAGGTCCATGTAGTCAAAGCTATGGTTTTTTCAGTAATCATGTATGGCTGTGAGAGTTGGACTGTAAAGGAAGCTGAGTGCTGAAGAATTGATGCTTTTGAATTGTGGTGTTGGAGAAGACTCTTGAGAGTCCCTTGGACTGCAAGGAGATCCAATAAGTCCATCCTAAAGGAAATCAGTCCTGAACATTCACTGGAAGGACTACTCCTGAAGCTGAAGCTCCAATACTCTGGCTATCTGATGCGAAGAACTGACTCATCGGAAAAGACCCTGATGCTGGGAAAGATTGAAGGCAGGAGGAGAAAGAGATGACAGAGGATGAGATGGTTGGATGGCATCACCGATTTGATGGACATGAGTTTGAGCAAAAAGAG
>SJYV01030329.1:3579199-3623042 GCA_006410875.1 Neotragus pygmaeus | reverse complement strand
ACCAGGGAAGCCCAATCTTAAAAAAAATTCCCAGAATTATAATTACTAGTGTCTTAAGAATCTGAATGAAGACTTTTCCCAAATTGTTATTCAAATGTGCCAACAAAAAATTGATATACACCAGCAAAGCATAGATGTATTCATTTTAGCAAAAACTGAATGGCAAAGGATAATTTCCACTTTCTTACTTATTAATTTGAAGCAGAATTTATCTCACTGATTTAACTGCTATCTCCTTGATTATTAGTAAAACAATATTTCCCTTAGGTAATGCTTTATAAATGGTATTTTTATCCTTTACTGAATATTTGCAGTGCTTTTTACTTATTTTCTTATTGAGTTCTACACACTCTATATACAGAAAGATATTAACATTTATAGTCACATATGTTGAGACTTGTTTTTCATAGTTATTGTATTTTATTTATATTATTTTCCTTTTGTCTTTAAAATCAGATAAATTAAACTTTAGACATTGCTAACCTAGATTCATTCTGGCTCTCAAGTATACTTCTCAGAGGCCAGTCAGGTAATTAACTGTCTCTTAGTAAAGTAAGACCAAGTTAAAAACTATAAGGTTCATGTCGATGTATGGCAAACCCAATAGAGTATTGTAAAGTTAAATTTAAAAATAAATAATTAATTAAAAAAATAAAATAAAATAAAACATAAAAAAAAAAGAAAAAAAAATTAGTAGTTTGCCATCAAAAAAAAAAAACTATAAGGTCTGAAATTAAGTAGGGAAACAAAGGGAGACTGTTAGGCTCTCTAATTTTAATAATATTAACAGATTTTGATTCTCTTGTAGCAGAAAGTCATTTGGAGAAGACTTGTATTCATTTCTTTTGAATTCGACTGGCTACATGTCTGACCTCCTACTTGCATAAAAAACAATCATTTGACACTTGTCATATTAACGATAAATTAAAAAGAATTAACCAGAAACACTGTGATTTGTTAAAATGGCAAAAAAGGCAATATTCCATTCATTAAAAAGTGAATTTAAAAATTGTAATGGCAATTTGTATACTATCATGTAAGAAACGAATCGCCAGTCTAGGTTCGATACAGGATACAGGATGCTTGGGGCTGGTGCACTGGTATGACCCAGAGAGATGATATGTGGAGGGTGGTGGGAGGGGGGTTCAGGGTTGGGAACTCATGTACACCTGTGGTGGATTCATGTCAATGTATGACAAAACCAATACAGTATTGTAAAGTAAAAAATAAAAATAAAAATTGTAATGGCAATTTCAAAAAAAAAAAAAAAGAAGAGCAGGAAGATTATTTATTAAACTTCTCATAATAACCACTACCATTTCTAACCTGCCTATTTTGTGTCACGTAAGCTGTTGGATGTTTCTCAGGTGTTACCTTTAATCTTCACAGCAAGGAAGGTCACAGCATCACCTCCACTTTACAGATAAAGAGGCTGAGGGTCTAAGAGTTTATATATCTCACCTAAGGTCTAGTAAATACATGACTCAGAATCTGACTGGGTCTGAACCATCCATTGTACAAAACCTCAGTCCCTGTGAAGATACTGTTTGGGGCTAGAAAAGATGAGTTGCTTATACACAGTTGGAAATAGTTTTTAAGACAAAGACCATGATACTTCTGATCCCGGATCACACTTGCTAAGTAGAAAACTGACAAAATAAATGGAAGAGGCGTAGAAATGGGTCAGCTAATGGCTGGCTAGAGGAAATGGGTTTGTTTTCCTGTATAAATGACAACTTAAGAAAGAGAACAGCACTGTTCAAATATATGAGAAGCAGTTACTGGGAAGGGCTAGCTGGTTTATCCTCTGTCCTCTCAGCGCTAAGGAATAAGGACAAGTAGGAGAGTGGACAGGGAGGCAGATTTCAGTGTGAGAAGGACTTTATAGTGGTCAGATCTATCAGACGGGAACCCATCTGTACCCAAGTGTCAACCTCCCGCCAACCCAAAGAGCTCAGGGCAAATCCTGCAGACCCTGGGAGGTTACTGTGAATATGGGATGCAGTTGATGAGATTTCCCTTTTCAGTCCAGATACCACAGTCCAGATTTCGTGGTCTAGACATCATGGAAATTTAAAACCTCAGTGATAGAATAGTCATCAATCCCTTAAATAAAGGCATTGTGGCTGGATGTGTTCGAAAAGTCAGAATTATTCAGAGTTTAGAAAGGCAATTTAGAGCATCTGCCATTTGTGATGCAAGACCCGCAGTGTTGTCTGGGGCTGCACTCCATATCCAAATGCATAAACAGTCCTCCTTTTGCTCCAAAATTCCACTGAACAGTCAGAAGACTCTAGCCTCACATCGGTTTGGTCAGGCTATGTTTGAGTTTTAGGTAAGAGTTTGCTGTCAAATGAATTATGAAACATGTTTTAGATTCTGGAAATATGGGGGTTTGGAACTGGTAGATAAGAGGTGGAACTATAATAACTGCTGTGTGTTGAGTGCCTCCTAGATGGCAGGTATTGCACCTCTAACAGCACAGGACCTCTGCAAGAGGGATTTGGTGGACTTGTATTTTGTAGATGGAGAAACTAAGGATCAGATACACCAAGTGACCTTGCCAAGGTCACCCAACAAATTCAGAGCTCGGAAATAAACTTCTGCCTATGTGACTAGAAAGCAGGGCTGAAAGATGCAGCCTATAAGACTTCATGGGTCTAGGCAGCAAGCTCCTCCTCAACTTGAGCCCAAGGATATATTTGAATTTGGTGAAATTCTAATTTATTTCCCCATTTTCTCTATCACTTCTGAGGTCTAAATATCACTAAAGGATCCAAGAAAAAAGTTAAAAAGCTATTAACACATCTGGTCCTATCACTCCATGGTAAATACATTGAGAAAAAATGGAAACAGTGGCAAACTTTATTTTCTTGGGCTCAAAAATCACTGCAGATGGTGACTACAGCCATGAAATTAAAAGATGCTTGTTCCTTGGAAAAAAAGCTATGACCAACCTAGACAGTATATTAAAAAGCAGAGACGTTACTTTGTCAACAAAGGTCCATGTAGTCAAAGCTATGGTTTTTTCAGTAATCATGTATGGCTGTGAGAGTTGGACTGTAAAGGAAGCTGAGTGCTGAAGAATTGATGCTTTTGAATTGTGGTGTTGGAGAAGACTCTTGAGAGTCCCTTGGACTGCAAGGAGATCCAATAAGTCCATCCTAAAGGAAATCAGTCCTGAACATTCACTGGAAGGACTACTCCTGAAGCTGAAGCTCCAATACTCTGGCTATCTGATGCGAAGAACTGACTCATCGGAAAAGACCCTGATGCTGGGAAAGATTGAAGGCAGGAGGAGAAAGAGATGACAGAGGATGAGATGGTTGGATGGCATCACCGATTTGATGGACATGAGTTTGAGCAAACTCTAGGAGATAGTGAAGGACAGGGAGGCCTGGCGTGCTGCAGTCCATGGGTCGCAGGGAGGTGGACAGGACTAAGCACGAGCGCTGAGCGATGCTCTACAAATCCTGTTTTAAGTAAGGTACGGCGTACTGCAAGGACAGAGCGAGTTCTCTCAGTCAGACTGCGAAAACCCTGCAAGTCACATGGCTCCCTTTTGTCCTGACTGTTAGGAAGCTTAGGGGATTTTCATGTTTGCAGGTCCTTCTATTTTTTCTTGCCTTGATGATCTGGTTGCTGTTCATGTGCCCCTGTTTGTTTGATTCTATTATATCTGTGTTTTGTATCATACAGACACTTCAAAAATTTGTGGTTGGGGGGAGTGGAGTATAAATCACAACAAAAAGAGTAGAATTGCAAAGCTGTTGAGAGTTTGTGTATTTCTGCATGTATGAAGTGGAAAAACAAAACCTAAAGAATAACAATGTCTCACACCAGTCATTGTTGTATACTCTTGCAAGGGATGTTTATTCATCTCACTTGACTTGCATCCACGATCCCATTAGATAGCCAAGACTATGAATGACCATCTCCACTTAAGAGATGACTGTCCAACATCACATATGGAATAAATGGTGGAGTAAGCTTTGGAAACTGGGCCTTTCAACCCCAAGACGAGTTTTCTTTCTCATATACAGTGCTTTCTTCAAAAAGAATCACAATAGTGATCAAAAGACTTTTGATAACTGTTACATATCGGTTAGAAATACAGTGGCTCAGCTGTTGCAAAATGAATTCTTCTATACAGAGAAATTGCTCTGTTTCTCTAAAGAGAAGACAACTGTCTGTTAGTTGGTGCCTGCTGAACCATGCAGTTAGGGAAATACAGCTGTCAGGCTGACGGGTCGAACCAGAGTTACTGTGCAGGAATCCAAAGGCAGTTTAATTACAATATTTAATCAATGACTGCACATTGAGGGTTTTATGAAACATGCTAAATGGTGGATTTCTTGTTATGTGAGATGATATAGATGCCTTCTTTAAGAAAATCCTACATCCCTATTCAAAACTGTTTATAGAAAAAAAAATGAATTCAAATCAACATGTTTTCAAAAGTCTTACTCTAAGCATAGTAACTATAGTTTTTAGATGAGGTCTATGTGCTACATTATATAGATTTACTTCTATTTTGATCCTAGATTATTTTTTTTCCCATTTCAAGGCTCACACTCAACTCTCTTTGTATGAATCTAAAAGCCTTGGATGAGCAAGTTGGAGTCTGCATTTCAAAATCACTCAGGAGTACAGCTTTTAATAAGACTTCCTGAATCCTTGAAGTTGTGGGTTATCACCCAACTTAACTGTCTAGATAATACTGTTTTTCAAGAACAAAAACATGCTTTATTTAAAGATTCTGATAAGATGGGTTTTGGGTGTGTGTGAGGGGAGAGCAACATGCCACTGATTGGCAAGTGTGATGCAGCAACAAAGCACCAAGCCCTTGTAGATCTTTGTCTGGGCACCAAGAGATGCATTAGGTCTTGTAGAGCAAACTGCTGATTTTATATCCCAAGCAACACATTAGTGTTACTTTATTAAGACAGATTGCAAGGACACAATGGCTCAGGCCCAACAGCCCAGAGCTGTTAAATGCTTCACTCTCCAACTCTGTGCCTGGACCCTTTCTTCTTTTTCTTATAATAGAAGGTGAATGTGAGAAGACGGTGGCTTGAGACCTCCTCAGTCTTTACTACAACGCGATGCATGGACACACACTGATTTTTTAACCTAGAGGCCATTGTTTTATTCATCTCCTTTCAGGAGAGAGGATCGTCAAAAGTTGATCTTAACAGTAAACATCAGACGTAAACATTACATGTACGTGTGTGTGCGTGCATATATGTCTAAATTTTTCTCCCACTTGACTACAAGTACCTTGAGGGCGTTTTGTTTCCTACAGCCGGGGCGCAGTGCTTACCGCATGGTGGATGCTGAAAAAGCACTGAGATGAATGAGTAGAGTACACGATGGGTTGGCTGAAAGGCAAAGTGACAGGATGCAAGTGCCTGCATCAGCTAGGGGTTCACGGGCAGAGGCCAGGGGCCTCCCACAAGGGGAGCAAGGTGCATGCGAAGGCAGGGACTCATCGTCCCTGGGAATGAGTGGAGGCCTGGGCAGGGGTGGCAGGAGGACCACTGGGTGAGGGGTGAGGCCAGCTGAGTGGTAGTTCTGCCCCAGCAGCTCTGTGAGCTCAGGTGTATATCTTATCAAATGCGAGTAGAAGTGTGTCTCCAGCCTTCCTTCAGGTTGGAGGCAAGCGTGCACTTGACTGTCCCTGCGCAGATGCAGTCAAACCAAGTGCAACGTCGGGCCTTTGCGAATGACTTCCCACATCTCCTTTGATCAAACATCTAAGTGTTGATGAAGCTTTCTGTCTCTGTGGGAGAATGTCCCAGAATTCTCCTTTCTTGCAGGTGGGCAGAGGTCCTCCAGCCTGGCCACACCACTGATCTACCTAGCTGCATCTGCTGTCAGCTCCAGCTTTCACAGAGAGAGTTTCTCTCTCTGAAAATGAATGATTATTTTGGAGCTGTCTAAGCTACACAGGTGAAAAGGAACAATTGGGGGAAATGGAGAATAGCATCCTGGGTATTTACATGGGTCTTGTGGGGTAACAAAAAAGCAACATGAGAGGAGGGGTGTGTGTGTGTGTGGTGTGTATGTGTGTGTGTTGGAGCAGTGTAGGCAGGGCTCACAACTGTCACAGCATTTCTGAATGAAACCAGAGAAAGCTGCCTTTCCTAAACGCTGGAGTCCTTCCCGCTAGATAAAAGTGGCGGTGTCTGTTTTATTCCTGGGGAGCCCACCATGCTGTAGCTAAGACCATCCTTTTCAAAATCTGGAGAAGTTGGTTTGTGTGTTAATAAAAAACTTCTAGGAGTGACCAGTTAACTTTCCTTAGAAACACAAACGGGACTTCCCTGGTGGCACAGTGGGTAAGAACCCGCCTGCCCATGCAGGAGACATGGGTTTGCTCCCCGATCTGAGAAGATCCCACGTGCTGCAGGGCAACTAAGCCTGTGCCCCTCAACAAGAGGAGCCACCATACCATGGAGCCCCCAGACCACAACCAAAGAGAAGCCCCCACTCACCACGGTGAGAGGAAGCCCGCAGGCAGCGATGAGGACCCGGAACAGCCACAAATAAATAATTAAAAAAATAATATACACATATATATATAGGCACTGAGAATCGTGGCTCTTTCCAAGACAAGAAGAGAGAAGATGAGACAGGATACGTCTCTTGATGGAGAATGCATCACCACCTGAGAGGATTGTCTGTCTCTAAACAATCGCATCCGAATGTGATTACGCCTCTGGATCCAACACCCAGTTTGCTGGACACGCAGAGACCNCGTGGCTCTTTCCAAGACAAGAAGAGAGAAGATGAGACAGGATACGTCTCTTGATGGAGAACGCATCACCACCTGAGAGGATTGTCTGTCTCCAAACAATCGCATCCGAATGTGATTACGCCTCTGGATCCAACACCCAGTTTGCTGGACACGCAGAGACCAAACTCAGGATGCACATGGTGGGGTGCACCAGCCGAACACAGCCCGAGGCTAGCTCAGCAAGAGATGACCTGCTTTCTCCAGCAAAAAATATCAGTGGAGTAACAGTGAGATGAAGGGACAAAATTATGCAGGAAAAGAGATCTCAGTGATATTAAAGATAAAAACAGACAATGGTAATGCTAGTGTTTGAATGAGAAAACTATAAAGAAAAGTAAAAGCTGCTTACTATAAGAGTCAGGGTGGTGGTTCCTCCTGCGGGGAGGGGGACAGGGCTGTGTTGGGAAGAGACAGATGGAGGGCTTCCAGGTGCTCAGAAAGTCTGCCTTCTTTCATGGGTGGTGGTTACAAGGGTGTCCACCTTTATTACCTAAGCTATACGTTTACGTTATAAAATCTTTCACAGTTATACGCTTTTATATATTGTGAATATGTATGTATGTGCATGTAAATGTATATATATGTGTAGGTGTATATGTATGTGTGTGTATGCATGTGGGTATGTATACGTGTATATGTATGTTTGTTGCATCTATGCATTTATATGCATGTGTATGTACATATATGTGTGCATGTGTATCAGCGTGCATGTGTTTATATGTGTATCTGTATGCATATTGTATACCTGTATGTGTACATATGTGTGTGCACGTGTACATGTATGTCTGTTGCACATATGCATGTATCCACACACATATGTATATACCCATGCATGTGTGTATGTATACATGTGTGTATTTGTGTGCATGTTGTGTGTGTGTGTGTGTGTGCACGCGCGTGCATGTGTGTGTCTGTGATTGCTCCTCTCCCACTTGCTTCAAGCGCACATTCTCATGTGGTCCATTAGGGCTCTGAGCTCTGAGAGGGGCCCTGTCTCTGAATGTGAAATGCACCTCTGGGAAGAACTCCTTTAAAAACCTGGCTTACTGAAAATTCCAAGGTTCTGTCCTCTTTATAAACTGTGAATTCCAGTTTGGTTTGATAAATACTGGAGTCTCATACAAAAGTATGTTGGGACTTACTCCCTTAAATAGTGGAATGATTTCATGAGCAGCACAGTCCATAGTCCAGGGAAGGGCCTGGTTCTTCTGACTCTGGGACCCAGGCAGCTTGTTACGTCCCCACCTTTATTTCCTGCTGGCCTCTTTTCACTCAGAATTTCCTTTCCAGAGCCTGGAAGTCAGAGGTAATGTGATGAACCAGAGACCGGGAAGCGCTGGCTTCAAATCCCCGCCCAAGGAACCATTCTCCCTAGCACCCTTCAGCATGCCCTGTCTCCCACTCCACGCCTCCTCCGGCCCCAGCGGACCGGGTGTCCAATTATGCTGCTAGATTATGTTCTTCTCCATTTATCTCTTCATTAAAGTGCCGTATGCGGAACAGTTAGCAGTCTGTCAATCCCTTTCATATATAAGCTTTCATTTTCATGCTTTCTTTAAAAATTACATTCATGATTTAGATTTAATTGCTTAGTCTACAAAGGCATTTAATCTCAATCTGTGGTTTTCAACCTTGGCTGCAGAACCCTTTCAAATACACTGCGGCCGGGACTCCATCCTAAACCAAACGAGACAGACATGCAGGTACGGGAGCCTGGGTCTCTACAAGCACAGGTGAGAGTGATAGCCCCACTGGCTAGGCTTCCCTTTGCAGATTTCCCACTGGGTATTCGCTGCACCCAGTTCTGACCACCACTCTCGCCCTCCCCGCTCACTCCTTTTGTACTTGTGTGTGGTCTACATGTAACCCAGGGGAAGCCCTACCAACCTCCTGAATGAAAAGCAGGTGAGGAAAGGGAGCTGGTGAGAGTCAGAGCTCGACCATGTGCAGCCCACTTCCCGGCACCGGGACAGGTCCTTTTAGCCTCTGTGTGGCTCAGCTGGTAAACAGTCCGCCTGTCCGCCTGCAATGCTGGAGAGCTGGGTTGGAAGATCCCCTGAAGGAGGGAAAGGCTCCCCACTCCAGTAGTCTGGCCTGGAGAATTCCATGGACTATATAGCCCATGGGGTTGCAAAGAGACAGATACGACTGTGTGACTTGCACTTTGCATGCAGAAAATGAGAAGAACGATGCGATCCTTTCAAAGTCACCATGCAGATTCTCAGCACAGAGACGGAGGCAGAACCTGGCCTGTGGTCGGCGCACAGAACCTGGGACTCTGACTCCTGCGGCCCCTCCGGAGCTGGTGACCGCGGGCAGACTGGTGGAGCTCTGCAGGGCTGGGTCAGGGGCACGTGTGACACCGTCCAAGTGCTCAGGAGTCTTCCACCATGCGTGTCTTCAGAAGCCACATCGTTCAGAAACATACACAGCTTATACAAAGATTTGTACCACCTGAATGCATTTAAATTGACATCTAGTTACACATTATTTCAAATGGGAAAAGAATAGAAGCCACTGAATTCCATCACCTCAGTTACAGTCTCCCTGTGCGTGGCTGATGCACATGTCATAAGTGCCCGTCCTGTTTCAAGTTAGCAAGGAGCTCGCGTGTGCAAGGGCCCCTCCTGGCAGGAGATGCTTCAGCACAGCCCGTTTGCTCCTCTCCATCAACCCCCCAAGGAGCCCTCCTTTCGCCTGGCCTGGGCGCTGTTCTTGAAGAGCTCTGCCCGTACAAAGAGCGAGAAGGCGAAGAAGCGAGGCTTGGGCGTCGTCAGAGAGCTCCCCCAGGTCACAGCCTGAGCCTTCAGGCCTGAACTCCAGACTCCTGAACTTCTGTTATCCTGGGAGAACTCACACTCGGCATTTAACCTCAAAGTCTTCTATCCTGACTATGAAAATTAAACCTGAAACAGTGCAACTTTGGGCTTCCCTGGTGCCTCACACAGTAAAGAATCTGCCTGCAATGCAGGAGACTGGCTTTGATCCCTGGGTGGAGGAGATCATCTGGAGAAAGGAATGGCTACCCACACCAGTATTCTTGTCTGGAGAATCCCACGGACTCAGGAGCCTGGTGCGCTACAGTCCATGTGATCGCAAAGAGTCCAACATGGCTGAGAAACTAACACTTTCACCGTTCGTTGCAACATCAAAGAAATACACAAATATATGCGCAGTTTTGGTGAACTCGTGCCTCCGAATTATTCAACAGCCACAATTTTTGCTAGTATTCCTATGGACTGATAACCCAACAGTCTTGAAACAGCACACAAGTCATTAATATATTCACCAAAGAATGAATCATATAGGGCAAGGAGGAGCTGGAAAAAGGCCTTTTCTCTAAAAGAGATGTTTATCAGTATTGAGGAGGAGACTTGAAAAGTGCTGGTGACGTTATCCAAGGTGTCCTCCTCCTGCGTGTTAAACAGGAATGACTGACCGTGGTCTGACAGTCTTGGTGAGTCAAGGTCTCAGGATTTAAAATTCCTCAGCGCTGCTTTGCCCTGTCCGTCTTTGCTCCCGTGCTGACGAGACTCCAGTCTAACGTTGTGTTCTTAAATGCTATGCCAGCGCTCATCACAGCTGCCACGTGCACACCTGTCTTTAGCGGGACTGACTTTTAATCTGCTGTTTAAAAACTGCTGTGAGCTTCAGGAAACTGTTTGGTAGAAAGTGTTGAAGCCGAGTGTCCCGAGACTCTGTGACCCAGTGTTCTCACCTGTGGGGCACACTCAGTGGAAATGTGCAAGTAAGGCCCCCAAAACCCACACCAGGGGGTTCACAGCCACCAATGTGCAATAGTCCCAAACTGGAGGCTTCCCAAAGGCCCATGGACACTGCGCTGTGCTGAGTCGATTAGTGTGCTTGGCTCCTGGACACCCCCTGGACTGGAGCCCGCCAGGCTCCTCTGTCCACGGGGATTCTCCAGGCAAGAATACTGGAGCAGATCAAGGAAATGTGATTTATGCTGACAAACCGAGCTATCAGGGAGCCCTTGGAATGCCACATGGAAATGCAAAAAGAGCCGCCAGCAGCTCCCTGGGACAATATAGATGACCCACAAGCACACTGAATCAAGGCAGCCAGGCACGAAGAACCCAGACTGCGTGATGAAGCAGGCAGAGTGCAAGAACAGCCCCGCACACCTCCTGCAGGGGAACTCAGGACGGCGTGACCCTTGCACGGCAGCGATGGAGGCGGGGAGGAGAGAGGGTCGGGGTGCAGGTCACCCGGCTCTCACCTGGGTTCTGGGAATTGACTGAACGTCTACTTAGAGAATAGATAACTTTCTGTACGTGTATCATGCCTCCATAAAAAGTTAGAAATAAAAAGCTGCTGCGTGCAAGGAAAAGCAAAGCATTCAATTTAAAGTAAGATTATGTAAACTGTGGGGAAAGCCTGTGAGGTTCGCTTATGAGCCGAGAACAAGAGGATGAGCTGTTATGACGCTTGGGGATCTCCCTTAACTCCTTCCTGTGCTCTAGTATGGGCTTCCCAGGAAACAATCTCTGGTAATTGAGACTTTACAGAGCTCTGCCTGAATTTTCCCTAGTTAAATGGTTTTGATGATTCAGTTCATATGAACATGGACTTCAAGCTAATAATCAGAAGTTTTCAACATATTTTTTCTTCCATACTCATAAAAAGCGGGAAATAAAATAAGTGGCACATTCATGGAAATAGCACCAGACTAACAAGTAAGATATAAGCATCTGAATGCAGAGTTCCAAAGAATAGCAAGAAGAGATAAGAAAGCCTTCTTCAGCGATCAATGCAAAGAAATAGAGGAAAACAACAGAATGGGAAAGACTAGAGATCTCTTCAAGAAAATTAGAGATACCCAGGGAATATTTCATGCAAACATGGGCTCGATAGAGGACAGAAATGGTATGGACCTNTGAAAGTGAAAGAGGAAAGCGAAAAAGTTGGCTTAAAGCTCAACATTCAGAAAACAAACATCATGGCATCTGGTCCCATCACTTCATGGGAAATAGATGGGGAAACAGTGTCAGACTTTATTTTTTGGGGGTTCCAAAATCACTGCAGATGGTGACTGCAGCCATGAAATTAGAAGACGCTTACTCCTTGGAAGAAAAGTTATGACCAACCTAGATAGTATATTCAAAAGCAGAGACATTACTTTGCCAACTAAGGTCCATCTAGTCAAGGCTATGGTTTTTACTGTGGTCATGTGTGGATGTGAGAGTTGGACTGTGAAGAAGGCTGAGCGCCGAAGAATTGATGCTTTTGAACTGTGGTGTTGGAGAAGACTCTTGAGAGTCCCTTGGACTGCAAGGAGATCCAACCAGTCCATTCTGTTTGGAAGGAATGATGCTAAAGCTGAAACTCCAGTATTTTGGCCACCTCATGTGAAGAGCTGACTCATTGGAAAAGATTCTGATATTGGGAGGGATTGGGGGCAGGAGGAGAAGGGGACGACAGAGGATGAGATGGCTGGATGGCATCACGGACTCGATGAACGTGAGTCTGAGTCAACTCCAGGAGATGGTGATGGACAGGGAGGCCTGGCGTGCTGCGATTCATGGGGTTGCGAAGAGTCCGACACGACTGAGCGACTGAACTGAACAAGTAATTTGACAGATGATGTGAAGATTTAGTAACAGAAGCTTCTCGAGGGCACAATGTTTCACATCTAACATGATACTCGTTTCTTTAGAAATAAAATCAGCCTCTTGAAGAGACAGTTGCAGCATTGGTCACAATAGGCAAGTTATGGCAACAAGCTCACTGCTCATAAACAGATAAACGGATTAAAGTGGCGGCATATGTAAACAACGAAATATTATTCCGTCATAAAGAAGAAAGAAATCCTGCCGTGTGCAACAACATGGATGAACTGGGAGGACATTATGGTAGGTAGAATAAGGCAGACACCGAAAGAGAGATACCATGTGGTTCACTAATACGTACAACCCAAAAAAGTGGAGGATACAAAAGCAGAGAGAATAGTGACTGCCAGGGGCTGGGAGATGGGGAAGGGTACTGGTCAAAGGGTACAAAGGGTCAGTGAGGCAGAAAGAATACATTTTATAAATCTCAGATGTAGCACAGCAATGGTAACGAATGTTGACAATATTAGATTGTATGCTTGAGATTCTCAAAACAGATAAATCTCACACATACACAAGGTTAACTATGTAGGTGATGAATAAGTGACTTATGTTGGTTGTGATCTTTTCACTAAGTTTCAGTTCAGTTCACCAAGTTTATGTACATAAAAACACAAGTTGTACATCACAAATATATACAATTTATGTCAAAGATAATGTAAGAAAATACACATTTATTTATATAACATTGGAAATATTAAACAGCAACTTGTCAGAATTATTGATGCTCAATGGAGCATAAATAGTCTATATTATTGAATTAATTTCTGTATTTGACTTACTTAAGTAGTTTATTCATTTTCCCTTTCTCAAATAGAATAAGAAATTGAGTTCAGGTAAACATTTGAATTTCAGTCCTCTCTTTGTTCTTTGTCCATTAATGTTTTACAATCTGATTTCAACTTATTTAGAAGAACATGGTAATACTCATTCCCCCAATCCCAACTGAATAGAAATACTTCACAAAACTTGACAAATACTTGACAAATCCCCGAAGATGGTGACTGAAGCCATGAAATTATCAGACATTTTCTCCTTGGAAGAAAAGCTATGACCAACCTAGACAGCACATTAAAAAGCAGAGAAATTACTTTGCCAACAAAGGTCCGTCTAGTCAAAGCTATGGTTTTTCCAGTAGTCATGTGTGGATGTGAGAGTTGGACTATAAAGAAAGCTGAGCACCGAAGAACTGATGCTTGAACTGTGGTGTTGGAGAAGAATCTTGAGAGTTCCTTGAATTGCAAGGAGATCAAACCAGTCAATCCTAAAGGAAATCAGTCCTGAATATTCTTTGGAGGGATGCTGAAGCTGAA
This sequence comes from Neotragus pygmaeus, assembly GCA_006410875.1. Lineage (NCBI taxonomy): Eukaryota > Metazoa > Chordata > Mammalia > Artiodactyla > Bovidae > Neotragus > Neotragus pygmaeus. The sequence continues at coordinate 3,609,300 of SJYV01030329.1, read as the reverse complement.
GCTCCAATATTTTGGCCACCTGGTATGAAGAACTGACTCATTGGAAAAGACCATGATGCTGGGAAAGATTGAAGGTGGGAGGAGAAGGGGAGGACAGAGGACGAGATGGTTGGATGGCATCACTGACTCGATGGACATGAGTTTGAGTAAGCTTTGGGAGCTGGTGATGGACCAGGAAGCCTGGCGTGCCGCAGTCCATGGGCTCACAGAGTGGGCCACAACTGAGTGACTGAACTGAACTGAATGTGACAAAACAAATTGAAATTTAGAGGCTTTGACATGCCTCTTTTCCTTCAGATCGACCTCATGTTCCTGGCAAATGAGAGTACTTTATAGGGGAAATAGGCAGTATACTAGAAAATAAGAGAAATAGGGAAAAAAATAAAGGAAAATATAGTTTGTATATACTTTGCAATTGTTTAAATCCCAGGTCTGCAAATTATGGCCTCTGGGGCAAATTTGGCCACCACCTATTTTTAGAAATACTTTTATTGGAACACAGCCATGCTCATTCATTTATGGGTTGCTGATGACCACTTTTCTGCTACAGTGACAGAGCTGAATAGTTGCAACAGAGACCGTATGATACCCAAAGCCAAAACTATTTTCTACCTGGCCTTTCACAGAAAAAATTTGCCAACCTCTGCTTTAAATGACATTATTTACATTTCAGATTTCAAATTTGAACTATGTGGAAATGAGCCAGGCAGAAATTCTACCCCTGGATGTTTGCACTCATGCTATGGAAAAATACATCTATGTTTCCCTATGTGTTACTGATCATTATTAATACATTTCCACTAGACCATATGTGTTTCTATAATAGATTGCAAAGTACACTACATGTAGGGCAGTGTGCCTTCTACCGCTTTTGAAATTAATCACCAAGGTGCTGTGATGATATATATTCAGAAATTCCTCTTTGCCATGTTTTGGTAGAAATGGCTGAAATGTATGCTAACCAAGAAGGAGGCTTCTCAGAATTCCTCCCCTCTGCTTAGTTCTCACTCGGTTGACAAGGAGACTGTAGGATCCTGTCCCATTTCATGTTTCACGTTGAAATAAAATAATATAGTCTAGCTCCCTGAACATGTCTTCAGTCAGTTCAGTTCAGTCGCTCAGTCGTGTCCAACTCTTGGACACCCCATGGACTGCAGCACGCCAGGCCTCCCTGTCCATCCCCAACTCCCAGAGCTTGTCTTGGTCCTTACTCATAGGGCCACATCCTCAGGACCAATAACATCAATGATTTGATGAATAAGATGAACATTTGCTCAGAGTTTATTTTCTCCCAGGCCTGGCTCTGAGTGCTCTACATTTATTAACTAAATTAATCCTTACAACTGTTTCAGAGGAGTAAGGTTTTCTCCTCTTTGACAAAATGAGAAAACTGTAGTGCAGAAAGGGAATCTACCCAAAAGCACACATAGGGACCAGAAACTGAATTTATATCGATATTTTAAAATAGCGTTGAGTGGCCTTTTATGTGATGGATCTAGAGCAGAGTCTGCAAAACTTCTTAAAATAAAGGGCCAGGCAATAAATATTTTTGACTTTGTGAATCAGACAAGGTCTCTTTACAACTTCTGGCCTTGTAGTAAGAAAGCATGACTGCTTTTGTGGACAATACATACGCAAATGGGCATGGCTGTATTCCAACAAATCATGTTCACAAAAGGCAACAGACTAGATTTTCCCAGAACTATAATTTGCCAACCCTTGGTCTAGACAAAACTATGAACCTACAAGTGGTATTATGTTGTGTGCTTATGCCTGTGTGGGTGTTGGGTGGGAAGGAGGAAAGCTGTGAGCATAATTCTCTCTAGAATCGACCAACACACAAATCTTATCTGCCAGCTGGGATCTAAGCCTATTATGATCCAGCCCCAACTGACAACCTGGGAGGTTATAGAGCACATTCTGAAACCTCATCTCTACAAAGCACAATCAGCCCTGGAGGGAAACGGGAAAATACACTCGACAAATGTTGGGTTCATTTCAGAAGCATGAGGACTCTGATATGTCATAAATGGGATTATCAAATTCACCTTATTTATTACAGAGTTTCTACTTTTTAACTGTGAAACCCAAGTGGACTGCAGGAAGAGGGCAGATGTGAACTTCACGGCTGTCTTATCGGCCACAGCCCAGGGCGATGGGTGTGTGAGGCCCAAAGGACGTTCTGAAGACAGACAGTCTTGCAACGCAGGGAGAGAGAGAGGCTGCTTTTGGTTTGTTTTGAATAGGGCTGCATCGTACGTCTGAGAACTCAGTTGTTTTTAGATTTCCAATGGGATGTGATGGGGAATAGGAAAGCCAGGGAGACAGATGAGAAATAAAACCCCAGGTCTCCTTTGCAGAGTTGTACCTGCTCCCTGCAGAAGGGGCCCAGCTAAAGGGATGAAGAGGGGAAGAAACACACATCCAGAAGTGTACATCCCCGGATCTGCCTGCCTCCGGGGCGTCTGCTCTTCCAGTTCTCACCCACGCACCCTGTGGTTTACACATGGTCCTGTAAGAAATGGACTTCGGCATATCTCTGGGCTAATTATGACTGTGCAGATGTGAAGTATGGTCTCATCTTAGCCCACATGATGATGGAACCTCATTACATCTATATATGTGCCTGTTAGGGATTGACTTCCAAGTGTCCTCCACACCCACCCACAGCATGACTTTGTAGCCAAGGAAGGCACTGGTTAGAACCAAGAGAGGTTAAACAAAATGGTGGTGAGGCTGGAAACACCAGGGGAGGAGTCAGCAACCTCCTTCGGCCTCCAGCAACCATGGCGCAGCCACCCCAATCTGCTGCTCGCAGATGGAGCTCCGGCTGCCTGACATGGCGCAGGAGGAGAAGCTGAGTCTAAACTAAGCTGGTCTGTGGACGCACATGTATTTGTGGCCACTTGTCACAGTGATGATAAGAAACAGGTGAAACGTCCTCATCCTCCTGTTTCCCTTTTAAACTAAAGCCTCTTCTCAACATAGGGAGCTATAGTCACGTCTGTTTTCAAACATTAGACTGAACCCAGGGCACGAAGCTGCTTCCGTAGTGGAAGCACTTTTTCAAGGGAAGAGCTCCTCCATTAGAGGAAGGACCTTTTCCTGAACTCCAAGGACAATAAAGTACTTGGGGGCTTTGCAGGAGGATGACTGGCCCTATGTCCTGGTCACCTTCTTTTGCTGGTTCAGAGAAGGTACAAGTTAAACAGGTTGGGGAATTGGCAGCCAAATCTGAAGGGCCCAGAGTGATCCCCCAGCTTTGTTTGAGAAAAAGAAGATAAACGTGTCAGGTCAAAGAGCTTTCGAGGACAAAAGAAGCACAAAACAATTAGAAAGAATGGGAGGGGATAATGTGTTTCAAAGACAGGATGGTGCTGTACATACAGCAAAGGAAGCCAGCGACATGAAAGGCAGCCTAGGAAATGGGGGAAAGCATTTCACTCACGCCTCTGATCAGGGACTAACATCCAAAATGTAAAGAGAGCTCATGCGACTAAAACCAGTTCAATTCAACAGTAGGCAGGGGATCTGGAAAGACATTTCTCCAAAGAAGACACACAGATGGACAACAGGCACATGGAAACTCGCTCAGCATCACTAACCACCAGAGAAATGCAGATAAGAACCGCAGTGAGATAGCACCTCACACCCATCAGCATGGCCAGCACCAAAAAGACCAACAGGCTTGGGGAGGATATGGAGAAAAGGGAACGCTTGTGCACTGCTGGTGGGAATGTAAATCGGTGCGGCCACGTGGAAAACAGTGTGGAGTATTCCACACCTGGATGTCTATCCAAAGGAAACAAAAGCACTTACTTGAAAAGATATCTGTACCCCCCCCCCCCCCATATTCACTGAAGCATTGCTTACGATAGCTGAGACATGGAAACAATCTGTGCTCATCAATGGATACAAGATGTGGTACGTATACAAAATGGAATAAAAGGAAAGGAAAGAAGGAATTCCTGCCATTTGCAAAAATGTAAATAGAACTTGAGGGTATTACGCTACGTGAAATAAATCAAATACTGTGTGATTCCATTTGTTTGTGAAATCTAAAAAAACCAAAAATCCAAAATTCATAGAAACAAAAAACAGAATGATAATTGCCAGAGGCAGGTATGGGTGAAGATAGTCAAAAGATACAAACTTTTGGTTATAAACAATTCCTAGGTATATAATATTAGCATTATTGTTGATGTTTAGTCGCTAAATTGTGTCCAACTCTTTTTCAACCCTACGGACTGTAGACCACGAGATTCCTGTGTCCATGGGATTGCCTAGGTAAGAATACTGGAGTGGGCCATTTCCTTCTCTAGGGGATCTTCCCAACTCAGGGATCAGACTTGTGTCTCCTGCATTGCAAATGGAGTCTTTACTGCTGAGCTACCTCGGAAGCCACGTATAGCATCAGTTCAGTTCAGTCGCTCAGTCGTGTCGACTCTTTGCAACCCCATGAATTGCAGCACGCCAGGCCTCCCTGTTCATCACCATCTCTTGGAGTTCACTCAGACTCATGTCCATCGAGTCCGTGATGCCATCCAGCCATCTCATCCTTGGTCGTCCTCTTCTCCTCCTGCCCCCAATCCCTCCCAGCATCAGAGTCTTTTCCAGCAGGTCAACTCTTTGCATGAGGTGGCCAAAGNGAGAAGACTCTTCAGAGTCCCTTGGACAGCAAGGAGATCCAACCAGTCCATCCTAAAGGATATCAGTCCTGAATATTCATTGGAAGGACTGATGCTGAAGTTGAAACTCCCATACTTTGGTCACCTGATACTAAGAGCTGACTCATTTGAGAAGACCCTGATGCTGGGAAAGACTGAGGGCAGGAGGAAAAGGGGATAACAGAGGCTGAGATGGTTGGTTGGCATCATCAACTCAATGGACATGAGTTTGAGTAAACTGTGGAAGTTGGTGATGGATAGGAAAACCTGGCATGCTGCAGTGTATGGGGTCACAAAAAGTCAGACACGACTGAGTGACTGAACTGAACTGAACTGAGCATGGCCCTGCCCATCAGAACCCCGTTTCTCCCTCAGTCCCTCTCTCCCATCAGGAAGCTTCCATAAGCTTTTTATCCTTCTCCATCTGAGAGCAGACGACGGAAAACCACAATCACACAGAACTACCCAATCTGATCACATGGACCACAGCCTTGTCTAACTGAATGTAACTACATACTTTAACTCATATATTTAATTCTTGTAGTCATGCTTGGAGATAAGACTATTGTCACGTGAGTGTATGTTCCTCGATTCTTTGTCTCGTCACAACAAAGATTTGGAGTGATGGACATTAAAGCCCCTCAGCATGCCAGAGCTCTCAGGTCTTGGATAGACCGTGTTATAGCTCTTAGACAAATCAGTGTTACAGTTCAGTGTTACAGCTCTATTTTATTTAGAAGATAGCAGGAAAATCCATGTTCGAGGCTTGAAGGCACGCGAATCCAAAGACAGGAGGAGAAGAGCACGCAGCGTGCAGGGGACAGAGAAAGAGAGCTGGCTCTGGCTCCTCTATTTATATGCTTCTCTCTCCCTGGGCCTGTCTTATGTAGATTGGGCCTGCCAGGAGTGTTGTTTGTTTTACCTGAGGTCCTCACTCCGGTCCTTGGACCTTGTTTTGTTTCATTTTCGTGGGCTTTTCCCTTCCTTGTCTGTAGCCACCACCATTTTGGACTCCTTTTCCCTGTTCTACCTACCTAACATTCCCCCCTCAAGAGATGGGAGGCCCAAATCTTTGGGAATAGGGGCGTTGAGGTCTTTCTGGCTACTTCCTGTTGAACTGGGGCGGCGAGGGGTATTGGGCCTCCCCCTCTTGCTAGTCTCAAGCCTCAGAGTCCTTATAGTGTTATCCATTTAAGGGTGAGTGATATTTTCTGTGGTCAGCTGTAGTTTTACATCTGTGTTGAACTGGCACTATATGTTGTAGCTTGTTGACCTGGGCAGAGACAAAACAGGTTAGACAATTGACAGTACATGGAATAATCATAAGTGTCATTAATATAGCATAACAAGGACTAGTAGGGGCATTAGTCACTTTTAAATTTACATCGCCAGGACGGCTCAAGTCCTTCCTTGTTCAGGGATCAGAAGATCTATCTCCTGTCTGTTTTGGAGTATAATCTCTGTCAAACTGTATTGGCTCTTTAGAGCTATCTTGAGAAATCTTATCCCCAGAAACTAGATTTTGGGGGTGTTCATTAGAATGGCACTGATTGGTAGTCTTGAATAGGTATCTGAGATCTCCCAGGGGCTCACAGGTATATTGAGTGTCCTCCTCTGTTTTCTTCCACGGCTTGACTCATGAATAATGAATCCAGGTGTCATGTCCTGGTACCTTGATTGCTGTGGGGGTAGAAAGCATTACAGGGTAGGGGCCCTTCCATGTGGGCTGGAGTTGAGCTTTTGGGGACCCATCTTTCCAGACTTTAATTATGACTTGAGTCCCTGGAGCATATAGTGGTGACTCCTTAGAATCTTTTGGGTCCTGGTTTATACCCCACAAGCATATATCCTGTTGGAATTGGCCATGGTATAAGACTGGAGGGTCTGACCCTCTAGATCTAGGAAGAGATCATTGACATAAATGAAAGGTCTCCCATATAGCATCTCATAAGGACTAAGACCAAGCTGTTCCTTAGGGGCAATGCTGGTGCGGAGGAGAGCTATCAGTAAAGCCTCCTTCCATCCCAGTGAGGTCTCCTGTGTTATCTTTTTTATTGCTGATTTTAAGAACTGATTGGCTCTTTCTACTTTTCCCAAAGATTGAGGCCTCCAGGCACAATGGAGATAATAAGTAATGCCCAATGCTTTTGAGACCTCTTGGGTGACCTTAGATGTAAATAATGTCCCATTGTCACTTTAAAATGACCTGGGCAGACCAAATCTTGGAATGATTTCATGGAGCAGTTTTTTTTTTACCACCTCCTCAGCCTTCTCAGTCCAGGTGGGAAAGCCTTCAACCCATCCTGTGAATGTATCTATCATGACTAATAGGTATTTATACCCTTGAGAAACTGGCATCTGGGTGAAGTCCATCTGCCAGTCCTCTCCTGGGTAGGTCCCACGTCATTGGATGGGCTGGGCCAGCTGGGATTTTCGAGCTCCTTGGGGGTTGTTTAATTGGAAAGTGGGACAAGAGGACACCACCTGTCTTATAATTGTTTGGAAGCCTGTTCCTCTGGAGGACCTTTCTAGTAATCTTTGGAGGGCCTTTTCTCCTAAATGAGTAGTGGCATGTAAGTAGTTAACCAACTTCCATTGGAGGTTCCCAGGCAGAAAAAGGAGTCCCTCCTTTTGAAACCACCCCATATGATCTTCTTGAAAGCCCTCACTCATAGCTTTAAGAGTCTCACCTTCAGTATATGAAGGAGTTTCTGGCAAATTAGTCTGTGGAACTAAGGTGGCAATCCCTATTAGGTCATGGTTCTGTAATGCTGCTCTCCTAGCTGCCTGATCAGCTGCTTGGTTCCCTCGTGCCACTTCTGTGCTCCCTTTTTGGTGTGCTTTACAGTGGGAGACTGAAACCTCAGCGGGCAGATGGGTTGCCTCCAAGAGTCGAAGAATTTGATCACCATATTTGATTGGGGACCCTCGGGTGGTCAAGTGGCCCCTTTCTTTCCAAATAGCCACATGTGCATGTAGCACCAGAAAGGCACACTTGAAATCAGTGTAAATGGCTATTCTTTTTCCTTTTCCCAGCTCTAAAGCTTGAGTCAGGGCTATGAGCTCAGCTAATTGGGCTGAAGTACCTGGTGGCAGAGGCTTACCCTCTGTGGTCTCAAAATTGGAGACTACTGCATATTCGGCTCTTCATTTTCCATCCAAGACAAAGCTGCTCCCATCAGTGTACCAGATTTCCTCAGGATTGGTCAGAGGATCTTCTGACAGTCCTTCTCGGTGTTTTATCCAGTGGTCCAAGGTTTCTAGACAAGAGTGAAAGGGAAGAGAGCCCTCGGGGGTAGGCAGGAGGGTGGCTAGGTTAAGAACCTCACATGGGGATATAGTGAGGCCTGGATTTTCCATCAGCATTACTTGATATTTGAGGATTCTTTGATCAGACATCCATAAATGGCCTCTCCCATTTAAGAGTTGTTTTACTTGGCGGCTGGTAAAAATATTTAGTTTGCCCCCAAAGGAGAGTTTTAAAGCATCTTCTATCATGATTGCAATAGCTGCAAGATTTCAAAGGCGGGGGGGCCAGCCCCAGGTAGTTGAATCGAGCTTTTTGGATAAGTAAGCTACAGGTTGGGGCTCAGATCCCAACCTTTGAGTTAACACTCCCAAGGCTATTCCCTTTCTTTCATGGACATAAAGTTGAAATGCTTTTTCTGGGTCTGGCAACCTCAAAGCAGGTGCCTGAGTTAAGACCTGTTTTAGTGTAGCCTCTGCCTTCTTTTGAGGAGTTCCCTATATCAGTGGGATTGAATCATCTTGTCCCTTTAAGCTTTCATATAAGGGCTGGGCAATTAGACCATAGTTGGGTATCCAGATTCTGCAATATCCAGTTAGCCCCAGGAAAGCTCGCAATTGTTTTCGGGTCGTGGGGGAAGGCAACTGGAGGATTCCTTGTACCCGATCAGAGGACAGCCTCCTGGACCCGGGTGTAATCTGAACTCCCAGGTAAGTGACCTTTGTCTGGACCATCTGTGCCTTAGCACGGGAGACTTTATATCCTCTTTCTGCCAAGAAGTTTAGGACCTGAACTGCGTGTTGTTGGGCACTTTTCTCATCTGGAGAGCATATTAGTAGGTCATCTACGTATTGTAATATTTTCCCATTAGGTTCCAGGTCCAGATCTAGGAGATCCCGGTTAAGGGCCTGTCCAGACAGGTGAGGGCTATCTCTGAACCCCTGAGGTAATAATGTCCAAGTCATCTGTTGGTGTTTTTCTCCTGGGGCCTCCCACTCAAAAGGCAAAAAGACATTGGGATTCTTTAGCCAGTGGCTTTTGCAAAGATGCAAAAAATGCATCTTTGAGATCCAAGACTAAACCACTTGGCACTGGGTGGGATTTCTCCCAAGATTACATAGGGATTGGGTACTGTGGGATGGAGGGGGACTACAGCTTCATTTATGATCCGGAGATCTTGAACCATTCGCCAGGTTCCATCTTTTTTCTTTACTGAGAGGATTGGGGTGTTACATGGTGAACTGGTGGGGACCAATAGCCCACAAGCAAGGAATTTAGTTATTAAAGGCTGTAGCCCCTCTCGAGCCTCTCTTTTGAGAGGGTATTGTTTCCATTTAGGAAACCGAGTGGGATCTCGGAGGACAATGATGACTGGTTCAGCTTGGTTGGCTCGTCCAGGAATCCCCTGGTCCCACACCTGGGGGTTAATTTTGTCTTCCCATAGTTTTTGGTCCCTCTCTATTGAAGGTGCAATGGGTTCTTCAGTAGTAACCAGGAGCTGCAGGGCTCTAGGGGCTGAAAAACTTCCCATCACAAGGGTGGTTCCCAGTTTAGTGAGTATACCTCTTTCCAGTAAGGGAGTAGGACACTCAGGGACCACTAGAAACCGGTGGGAAAATATTTGTCCATCCCAGCAACAAAAAAGTGCTCGGGTGAATTTTTTAGTAATTGCTTTTCCTGTAGCACTCAAAATGGTACAGGTTTGGGAGGACAAGGCTCCGGAGTAGGAGATCAAGACGGAGTAGGTAGCCCCTGTGTCAACCAAGAAATTCTTGGACCTACCTGCCACATCCAGGCTCCACCCTTGGCTCCAGCCCCGTGATGGTTATCTGTGACAGGCGGGCTGGCTGGAGCAGGCTATTTCAGTCCTCTTGAACCATCGTGAGTGTAGGCTTGGCGCTTGACCTTGAGGCTCTTGGGTCCCAAGGGCAGAGTGCCGCCCAGTGTCTCAGTTGATGGCATTTGTGGCAAGCCGTTCTAGGAGACATGTCATGGTTTGAACACTCTGGCCCAATGCCCCGACTGTCTACAGATCAGGCATTTGTCTCGTGCCTTGTCCTTTAAGGACTCGGGGTTTGCCATAGGGCTTTTCTGGAGGGCGGCCAGCATCTGGGCATGCCTTGTCTCTTTCTTTCTCTCCTCCTGGTCCTTGGCCTCCTCCTCCTGTTCTCTGTTATAAAAGGTATTGGTGGCTGTCTGGACCATCTCCTCTAAAGAGGCAGCAGGGTCCTGCTGTTGTAGCTGTTGTAACTTAATTCTGATATCTGATGCACATTGGNTTGTTCCATGTCCACTTCTAACTGTTGCTTCCTGGCCTGCATACAGATTTCTCAAGAGGCAGGTTAGGTGCCTAAACCTTGATAAAGTTTGCTAAATATAATAAAATGCCATATTTAGCAAATCTGAACTACATTAAGCTTTAAAACTTAAAATGATTAAATAAGTTTACCTTTGAACCTACTTTATAGGTTCATATATGCCCCACAAAATACAAACTTGTACAAACCTAAGTTATCCAAACTGAACATGTTTTATTAATTTAAAAAACTGTGTTCAACCTTTTTGAAGTTCTTAATAATGGAATAAAAAATGACATATGGCTATATGAGGGGAAGAGATAAAATGATTGTGATTATTTTATTTCAAAAATTGCTATCTAAGAAACTCAAGAAATCAACTGAAAAAAACAAAAATTTTGGAAAGCCATCAGATAGTACCAAATCAAAATAATTAAAAGATTTTCGTAACTCTCCCAGGTTCCCCATAATGAAAACTAATACTTTAGAAATAACACTGGGGAAAATATTTCCTTATGCTTATGATCAGCTAAATTATAAAATGCATGGAGGAAACTAGGGACTAATTAATATTAATGAGATGACATGGGTTTGATTCTTGGGTTGGAAAGATCTCCTGGAAGAGAGACTGGAAACCCACTCCAGTACTCTTGCCTAGATAATCCCATGGACAAAAGAGCCTGGCAGGGTCCACAGGGTCGCAAACAGTGAGATGTGACTGAAGCAATTTAGCACGCACACAGATGTCTTAATAAGCATGTCTAAAATCTTATATTACACATATAATACTTTTATACAAAAAGAAGACAACTGCACAATATTTTTGATGGAAAGATGGGACAATTTAATGATGTTTTAAATTACATTTTATATATAATGCAGTTCCATTGAAAACCTTAATAGAATTATTGTATTTATTTACTTTTCTCAAGTACTAAAACTGTGTTGGAGAATAAACAAGAAGAGACAAAATTTTTGAAGAAAACAGAATTCTAGCAATATAAGCTAAAAGCTCTATTGATCAACAAAACTTAATACTGGTGCAGTAATATTTCCGTAGAAGTACATGAATGGCCCATTTTTAAAACTTGGTAAAAATGGCATTCTAAGTCTGTAGGGGGAAGGAAGGAGAGAAATTTGGACAACTGCTGTCACTTGACACATCAGCAGTGGTTTTACTGTGGGATAATGAGGCACCAGCATTCCTCCAGGAAAGGAAGTAGAAGGCGTGTTAATACTTGGTGGGGACTTTTTCTCAAACATAGAAAGGACCTCTAATACTTATCTGTAGTAATATAATACATAATACACTTGAAACTATTTTATTAATATGAATGGAGATTAATTGGCTCAATAAAATTGGTGACTGTGCAATTGCAGAATAGTGTCAATATGAACAAATGTAGCCTAAATTAAAATATGCTTTTAGTCATATATGGACCAGTCAGTAATATATAACACATAGACAAAAAAAACCTTTCTGTTAAGTATTTGGGTGTCATGGACAAACATTTTTTGTTATTATTTTATCTTCATAAATGCTAAGAAAAGTGCAATTCATATAATATTACCAATGTGGCATGTTAAAGTTTGCCTATTATTTACTGTTTCCAAATGTTTTGTTCATTTGCAGAACCTTACAATGATTATTTTAAACAAAAATACTATCCCAATTATGCACACTAACTTTATTTTCTTATTTTAAAATGATTTAAGCATGTTAAAAAGGAAAATGGTGAATTTTTAGCAACTTTTCATTTATACTTTCCACTTGATCCATTTACATTCAAAATCCTTTTAAATTATTGGTTGCTAAATTATGACTTGATAAATTATGGATGTGAAATAGCTATCACCTACGTACCAACTAAAATGAATGCCATTTGCTTAATCATGTAAAAATACTATGCTTAATTTTCTTCCTATTTTAAAACTTATTTTAACGATGAATTCAATGATTTGAGGTTTTATTTTCTTTTTTAATCTCAATCTAACATCAAGACACATGTAGCAGACCTGCAGCCTTTGCAGAAATTAGTGTGCATCAGTGTGTCTAAGAGTAGCACAATGTGGCCTTTCCAGCTCTCCTTAGTTTCCTTCTAGCAAGGTAAGGAGCTTCTCTGGTGACTCAGACGGTAAAGAATCTGCCTGCAATGCAGGACACCTAGGTTGGGCCCCTGGGTTGGGCAGATGCCCTGGAGAAGGGAATGGCAATCCACTCTAGTATTCTTGCCTGGAGAATTCCATGGACAGAGGAGGCTGGTGGGCTACAGTCCAAGAAGTCGCGAAGAGTCAGACACGATTGACTGAGATCTGAGACTTTCACCTTAGCAAGGTAAAGAGCAATGACAACAAAAGACAATCCCCTGCAAAAATTCAACAGCGGATAAAGTCAAGGATTTTACTTTATAACCCTCTTCTAAGTTTCTCGCTTTGTGCTCTTTGAGACGAAGCCACAATCTCTGACGTCCTGGGTGCTGCTTCTCTTCTAGGCTTCTTGGGTCACAAGAATGCCCTGACTTGCCCAGTTCTACCCTCCAGGACTGCTCTGATGTTTCCCCAAAGAGTTAGGTTTATTTTTGTGGCCTTCCTTGTTTTCCTGGGTTCTTCATGTGATAGGGTTTCTGAGACCAGTACCTAAATGCTGTATTTTAGCGTTCCTCACAATCACTGTTTTCTCCAGTGCTCATCTTTTTGATGACTTTTATTATTTGGCTGCTCTGTGAATTCCAAGTCTTTTACGATTCTAGTGGAATAGATCTGAGCAGTTTCTTCCTTTTAAAAAAAGTTGTAAAGGAGGCTAAGAAACAATGCATTCGGCCTCCTCTCTGCAGCAGTGGAGGAGTCTGCAATAAATCCATAGAACTTACTGCTGTAGCTTTGAGCTTTGAAACAGACCAATTTGCTTTTCTTTCTGTAGGGTCTAATTCATTAGATTCCTGTTATAAAACTTTTATTGGAGGAGATGAATTGTAAAATCAACTAGAAAGAAAGAATTTGGTGATAAGTAGTATAAGTGTCATAATGTGAAGAATAAAATGCTATAGGCAAAATAAAAGTATTTATTTGCTGCTGTTAGAAGTGAAACAGCTTGAAAAAGATAACAGTACTGCATTCCCAGTGATGATACATTTCAGGTTTTTTTCCAACCATAATATTTTGGCATGCTTCCTATGTTGGAGATGTGATTACTGCTCTGTATTACTACAGCGCACATACACATGATGCATGTGTACACATTTATATATGGATTTGTGTATATAGGGCTTCCCTGGTAGCTCAGACAGTAAAGGATCTGCCTGCAATGCAAGAGACGCAGGTTTGATCCCTGGGGATCAGAAAGATCCCCTGGAGAAGGGAATAACTACCTACTCCAGTATTCTTGTCTGGAGAATTCCATGGAAAGAGGAGCTGGTGGGCTACAATCNTCAGTGCTGGGTAGAATTAAGTGGTTTGTAACTCATTGCTAGTTTGCCCACCGTGGACGGGAATAGATATGATGTAAGCTCATCCTATCTAGTACTGTTGCAACCTGAGAGCCAGGCACCCCCGGGTCAGGGTGCAGATCCCCAGGCAGGCTGAGGCGTGACAGCCTCTTAGAGATTGAATCCCCGGGCAGGCTGAGGCGTGACAGCCTCCCGAGAATTGGGTCACTGGGCAGGTCGAGGCATGACGACCTCCTGGGACCCCTGGAACTGGCGGGTCCCCGAGCAGGTTGAGGCATGACCACCTTTTGAGAACCAGATCCCTAGGCAGGTCAAGGCGTGATGACCTCCTGGGACCCCCGGATTGGAATTGGGCATCCCCAGGATCTCCAGTGTGACCAGTACTAGGTAGGATTAGGGGGTTGGATATTATAGAGTCTCAAGGCCGGCTATTTTCTGGTTGTCTCTCCAGAAAATTGTAGAGGCAACCTTGTGGGTCTGGATGGCTCAGGAAGAGAGCATGAAACAGGAGGGAAGGGGGCAGAGCACAACCTATGAAAGAGTGACATAGCACAAGGGTATAATGTAAACCAATTAAAATCAATTGGGTCTAAGATGACAAGTCAAATTCAAGCAAAACTTAGTCTCCAATCTATAAGCCAACCGACACACCCAGAGGTGACAGGACAGCTCCGAGGCACAGTGAAAGAGATGGAGGAGTGGGTGGTTCCCCAATGGCTGGGATGATCCTCCCACTCATTAGCATATGAATTCACCCCTCTAGAAAAACCTAGCCAGGCCACATTTCATGGCCAGTACCCTGTAGAGTGCAGCGCTTTTTTTTTTCTTTTTGAATTTTGACAAGTCTTCCTCTTATCTATTGCTTTGACTCTCAATGAATTTTTGCAACAAGACCTCAGAGCCTGAGCTTTATTAGTTTTGGCCGGGCTTGAGTCCCAGGAGAGAGCTGAAGGACTGGAGGAAAAAGCAGTGGGAAAAAATGTGCCAACGAATCCTCCTCACAGCCTGCCTGAAAATTTGCTAAATATCTGACCGGTGCTCACCGTTTCTTGGTCTGATCCTTGGCACAGAGAAGAGAAAGGACAGAACTCCCACCGGCTTGTGTAACAGCTACTGGGGCTCAGCAGATGGTGCCTTTGGGACACGCTGAGGAGTAGCCTCTCCAGAGTCCCTCAATTGTGCCCCCTGCTGCCCGCCTGTTCAAAGGAGGTTCGAGGAAACAAGAAACGAGAGATTGTAAAGGAATTAAGATTTCGTTAGGCATGTCCCTCCAGCCAGAGGAGTGAGGACCTCTTACCTTAACTGGACGTCTTCTGGGATCTGAGACTGGGCTTTCCGCTGTCCCAGTTTCCAGCACGATGGGCCTTCCCCTGCGCTGGATTTTCTTTGCATTCCGCCTCTACTGCGGGAGCTTCGCTGAGTTGGGCTCTGTCTGTGCTTGGCCTCTTCCACGCGGAGCTTGTTTCAGCCAGGTTATCTCCGAGTCACGGCACCGTAGATGTCACGGGAGTGTACATTCCTCGATTCTTTGTCTCATCACAACAAAGATTTGGAGTGACGGACATTAAAGCCCCTCGGCATGTCACAGCTCTCAGGTCTTGGATAGACCGTGTTATAGCTCTTAAACAAATCAGTGTTACAGCTCAGTGTTACAGCTCTATTTTATTTAGAAGACAGCAGGAAAATCCATGTTCGAGGCGTGAGGGCACGTCGATCCAAAGACACGAGAAGAAGAGCGCCCCAGCGTGCGGGGGACAGAGAGAGAGAGCTGGCTCTGGCTCCTCTATTTATATGCTTCTCTCTCCCTGGGCCTGTCCTATGTAGATTGGGCCCGCCAGGAGTGTTGTTTGTTTCACCTGAGGGCCTCGCTCCAGTCTTCGGACCTTTTTGTTTCATTTTTGCAAGGTTTTCCCTTCCTTGTCTGTAGCCACCGCCATTTTGGACTCCTTTTCCCTCTTCTACCTACCTAACACTATCATCATCATTTTATAAATTAAAAAAACAGAGGTTTAAGTAAACTAATTTGTCTAAAATCACAGCTTTATCAGGAAGAACCAGAATTTAGATCTGGGTGAAATTCATAATAAATTTCAAATTTGAGCCTTATTTCTATGTTAGCCCATAGTGCCTTAGAGTGACCCAATAATAGAATTACCCAACTCCCATTTCTCTAGAACACTTAACAACTGTTGTCTCATTGAGAGATAAAAGTACATGATCTCCATGTGCTAAATAAACACCAGTGAATGAGAACAAAGCATGCTATGAAATGACCCAAACATGCTGGCAGCCTGGTGTCATTTGGCAAATGGTTTATTGGTTTAAGCATGGTTTAAGCGTATTGGTTAAGCACAGTATATTTCAAATTTCTTTCACCCCTCATTGCCAACTTGAGAATATATTTTGGCAAATATCAAACAAATAACCTATATATGTATGTATATATTCTTTTACTTGAGTAAATATGCAATAATTTAATACGGATTCTTCATTTTGAGCAATGGCTGTAATCTTAAATGAGGCACTAGGACCACTATTGTATTCAGAGCCTAACCTTATATCAGAAGATGAAAATGTAGGCTTCCATTTCTGTTTTGCTCCAGCCAAAAGTCTGTGGGATACATCTTTCTTGGGAAAGGAAAAAATAACTAAAAATGAGTTTTGTAAATCCTGACTTTCAAACTGAAAGTGTTTTACCATTTATTTCTAGATCTTTTGAAAGAAATGATGGAATAAAATCCTTTTTCAATTAATAAGTATTCTAAAATGCTAAAACTATATATTAAGTCTAGAAGAAAATTGGAAATTACAACTATATTATAGGAACTACAGCAACTTTTAATACAACTTATAGTAGCAGTTCAACATTCTGAATTATTGAAGCCTCTTTCCTGGGGAAATGACAAATATCTATTTCCTTCAAAAAAGTCTTTTATCAGTCACCAATAATTACAGTATAATTTCTCCCCAACTGATGTAGTCTGTAGACATATTGCTAAAATCTCTCTTCTGGTCCAAGATAGACATCACTAATCTACCTTGGCACACTTCCTGGGGAAGCACACCACTAAGAATCATCTTCATTAAACCAGCAGGGAGTGTGTGTGTGTGTGAGTGTAATACTAAAGCACTTTATCATGACTTCATTATGCATTCCTTTCCTTTAAAGGTCAGGCAGATTGAACTTTAGTATTTGTAATGTAGACTTTCATTTATGGATTCTGTAGTTTCCAAAGTGATTTACTAAGTACCTTTACGGTATGGATTCTACTGAATTTAATATATATTCTGCTCATACCTAATATTTAAGAACATTATGATACACAAAAGGAAGGTTATATATGTATGTCTGAAACCATTCTCACAGAAAACTAGTCAGTCTAATCACACTAGGACCACAGCCTTGTCTAATTCAGTGAAACCAAGCCATGCCTGTGGGGCAACCCAAGATGGACGGGTAATGGTGGACAGGGCTGACAGAACCTGGTCCACTGGAGAAGGGAATGGCAAGCCACTTCAGTATTCTTGCCTTGAGAACCCCATGAATATTATGAAAAGGCAAAATGATAGGATACCAAAAGAGAAACTCACCAGGTCATTAGGTGCCCAATATGCTACTAGAGATCAGTGGAGAAATAACTCCAAAAAGAATGAAGGGATGGAGCCAAAGCAAAAACAATACCCAGTTGTGCATGTGACTGGTGATAGAAGCAAGATCCAATGCTGCAAAGAGCAACATTGCAAAGGAACCTGGAATGTCAGGTCCATGAATCAAGGCAAATTGGAAGCGGTCAAACAAGAGACGGCAAGGGTGAACGTTGACATTCTAAGAATCAGGGAACTAAAATGGACTGGAATGGGTGACTTTAACTCAGATGACCATTATATCTACTACTGCAGGCAGGAATCCCTCAGAAGAAATGGAGTAGCCATCATGGTCAACAAAAGAGTCCAAAATGCAGTACTTGGATGCAATCTCAAAAACGACAGAATGATCTCTGTTGGTTTCCAAGGCAAACCATTCAATATCACAGTTATCCAAGTCTATGCCCCAACGAGTAATGCTGAAGAAGCTGAAGTTGAATGGTTTTATGAAGACCTACAAGACCTTTTAGAATTAACACCCAAAAAAGATGTTCTTTTCATTATAGGGGACTGGAATGCTAAAGTAGGAAGTCAAGAAACATCTGGAGTAACAGGNCCAAGATGGGTGGGTCATGGTGGAGAGGTCTGATAGAATGTGGTCCACTGGAGAAGGAAATGGCAAACCACTTCAGTATTCTTGCCTTGAGAACCCCATGAACAGTATGAAAAGGCAAAATGGTAGGATACTGAAAGAGGTACTCCCCAGGTCAGTAGATGCCCAATATGCTACTGGAGGTCAGTGGAGAAATAACTCCAGAAAGAGTGAAGGGATAGAGCCAAAGCAAAAACAATACCCAGCTGTGGATGTGACTGGTAATAGAAACAAGGTCCAATGCTGTAAAGAGCAATATTGCACAGGAACCTGGAGTGTCAGGTCCATGAATCAAGGCAAATTGGAAGTGGTCAAACAAGAGATGGCAAGGGTGAATGTCGACATTCTAGGAATCAGCCAACTAAAATGGACTGGAATGGGTGAATTTAACTCAGATGACCATTATATCTGCTACTACGGGAAGGAATCCCTCAGAAAAAATGGACTAGCCATGATGGTCAACAAAAGAGTCAGAAATGCAGTACTTGGATGCAATCTCAAAACGACAGAATGATGTCTGTTCATTTCCAAGGCAAACCATTCAATATCAGTGATCCAAGTCTATGCCCCAATCAGTAATGCTGAAGAAGCTGAAGTTGAACAGTTTTATGAAGACCTACAAGNGATATAAGCATCTGAATGCAGAGTTCCAAAGAATAGCAAGAAGAGATAAGAAAGCCTTCTTCAGCGATCAATACAAAGAAATAGAGGAAAACAACAGAATGGGAAAGACTAGAGATCTCTTCAAGAAAATTAGAGATACCCAGGGAACATTTCATGCAAAGATGGGCTCGATAAAGGACAGAAATGGTATGGACCTAACAGAAGCAGAAGATATGAAGAAGAGGTGGCAAGAATACATGGAAGAACTGTACAAAAAAGATCTTCATGACCCAGATAATCATGATGATGTATAGCATGGTCACTGTTAAAAAAGGACAAAACAGTGCTGGTATTTAGGATGAGACTGCATCATCGAAGGAGGAGGCTCATCAGGTGGGCATTATGTGTATAATTTTTAAATATAGAAAAGAAATGCAGAGTGAGAGCAGAAGATGTACCTGGAGCGTCACCAGTAGAGATATAACTAAATTACTGGGATGAGGCTCAGCAAGCAAAATCTGACTGCCAATATGTGAGTGAGCCTTCTGATGGCTCCTGATCTTCAAAGGAAATTTATTCTGATACTGTGATAATTCAGAATGTCAGAATAGTAGTGTAGGAGCTTTCTCCTACTCTAGAATTAGCTTCCTCTAATAGGAACACAAATCTTTAGATTCTTAGGATCTAATTCAAAACTATAAAACACCCATGCTCTCCCTGTGAAGGATCTGGATTGCATTCACTCATTTATTCAAGAAATATTGATTGAGCACTTCAAAGCTGTTTTAAGGGCTTGGAGTGCCTCTGGGAATAAAACAGATGAAAATCCTTACTCTTTTAGTTTTCATTCCAGTAAAGAAGGAGAGACAAAACAAATAAGTAAATGATTTAGTGTATTAAAATGTTAATGTAGTATAGAAAAAATGAAGCAGGAGGAAAGAGGAATGTTGCCATTTTTATTTATTTTTGTTGGTAATTTGACTAGTTATTACTTGTCAAAAATGAATAGTTGCTTTTTCTATGTGTTTGATACGTGCTTTGCCTAGTAATATGCAGAACGTGTAAAAAGAACATCAATTCAGGAAAGAGGAGTGAGGAAAGGTGAATATATGCCCCACATCTGTTGTGTTTCTTTGGGCAAAGCATGTGAACACGACAGTCTCGAGCACCTCACTGGCAAGATAAGGGCACTGAATTCGTTAACTGATTTCCAGAGGCTCCTTCTTATCTCAGCCTCACAATTTTGTGATTCTAAAAATGAAACCTTACTGTATTCTGAGAGGAATCAGCAATCTTGAAAAGAAAGGTGTTGGGAACGAATCCTTTTCCTGAAAGTCACTAACCCGCTTTGACTTGCCTGAGAAGTTTTTAGTGCAGGAACTGTCCATGCCACAAGCCTGGGGCTGACCACGGCAAAGTCACTAAACGCTGAATCCAACACCCAGGGTCAGTCTAGGTGAGTGTAGATGTGGGTGAGGAGAGGCGGAGGGTCTGGGGATTCTCCAGGAAGCTGAGAGACACGACAGAGCATCCACAGCATAGGGCCAGTGTGGCAGTACTCAGCCTAGCATAATTTTTTCAGGAAGAATAATTGAGATCATTCCAGGGTACCTCCAATCTACAATAAATCCTAGCACAATTTCTACGTGTCTCACTGAGCTATTGTGTGGCATCCAAACAGCACTCACTTGGTCATTTTCTTTCCTTTAAATGGTTTCTTAAGCACACAGGAAGCTTGGAAAGAAAATGTATCTGCAGTGGGTAGATGCAAACAAACTTTGGAGCTCTAAGCTGGAACTATATCCCCAGGCGAATGACCCCATTATTCTCTGACCAACCAGCGACATCTTCAAGGTACAGCATCAGCAATTTACACATTTTTTTAATCATCTGAACATTAAAATATGACCTAAATAATTTAGGTGTAAAAATTTGAGGGAACAATAGAGACTTCCTCTTCAGAATTAGAAATTTCACAAGGAGAAAGCTTAAGATATTAATAAGGAAATGATGCCAGCCATCTAAACTCTAGAGGGAGGTCTTAATATTGACTGCATGGGCAAACAGACCTAGGGATGGAATATTTCCAGGGCTGGTAAACTGATGTTGCACAAACATTTAGCTATAATATTAAGGTCTATAGTATAGATATTTGAGCAATGAGATATGCTAGAAAAGGCACCTGAGGGTAAGTAGTATCTATCTTGTTTTAAAAGTATTTGTGTTGAGTTTATTTTTCATCTTACAAGAAAACATCATTGTGACATTTCTCTGATGTTTGAAAGGTTAGCTGGCCATGAATTAGTATGTACTGTAGCAGATGCTGTCACTGGGGGAGATGAGCCCATATTCCCTGGGCACTGATCTTTTCAGAGCATCCTAACTGCCAGTACTTTCATCTCTTTTCAAGAGGGCTTTCTTTGGGCACCGGAGTCCACTCTCATTGTCGTGTGGCAGCAGAAAGTGCTGAAACTCGGCATCCTTCCTGGAGAACCTCAGTCAGTGGGTTGGTGGGTAAGTGGCCAACCTCTGTGTACCTTGGGTGGGATAACAGGAGCTCGGCGTGGCTTCCCCACTGACTCCCTTTGGGACCGAGTGTCAGTCGCCCATATGGCAATTTGTGTGATGCTGTTTACTTTGCTTTTTTCTCTTACATGTTTTACTCCACACCTCCTTTTAAAACAATTTGCATTCAACTCTTTGCTGCAGAGTCTGTTTCTAAGGAACCCTAACCAAGAAAATGATAGATGCATCTGAAACATTTATCTTTTTTTCTGGTCCCTAATAGGGCCCCTTCAGTGATACAGTAACAGAAAGGCATAAGAATGTCCCACTTAAAAGTCAAGCACTAAGTAGGACGTTTCATCATTTTATATACAGATGCAAGAGATTTTGAACATTTGAAATTCTATCAGTGGTACACCGGATAGCCTACTCTACTCTACAGCTAGAGGCTGACCACGATGAACAGTTTTTAAATGACTTGAAGCAAAGAAGGGAACCATGCAGAATTCCCCAACAAACTTGTCTGCATTAGCTCACTAACCAAATAACTTGGTTATTGATTTAAAAGAGGCACAAATACCAAGTCTAGGAAATTAACAGATCATATATATAATTCAGAGATATCTGGCTTTGGGTATGTTATGGAAGTTGTGTACATTCTGATACTATATCACTATGTTTTATCAAAACATTATTGTTTTTCCTTGAAATATGTGATTATATCCACAAAATTTCCATATTTAATTTACAAAAATTTTTTGGTTTATTTTTAAAGTGTTTCCCCACCATACCAAGATATCAACAATATTACCATGCTGTACAGCTCATCCCAGTGGCTCATTTACTCTGAAGCAGGAAGTCTGGACCTCTTCGTCTCGCTCACCTCTTTCACTTCTTCCCCAACTCCCTCCCCTCTGGCAGCCCCCCTGCTGGTTCTCTGTATCTACAAGTCTGTTTCTGTTTTGCCACCTTTGTTCACATGTTTTCTTTTTTCAGATTCCACATTCATATAAGTGAAATCACACAGTGTTTGTCTTCTCTGACTTACTTCGTTTGCATAATACACTCTAGGTTCACTCATATCGTCATGAATGGTAAGCTATTTTCCTTTTTAATGGCTGAGTAATATTCCATTATCAGTTGTTTCTAATCTTGGCTATTGTAAATAATGCTCCAATGAAAATAGGGGCACATATATCTTTTCAAACTAGTGTACTGTGTTTTCTTCAGAAAAATACCCAGAAGTGAAATTACTGGGTAATAGTTCTATTTTTAGTAGTTCTATTTTTAGTTTTATAAGGAACTTCCATACAGGTCTCCACAGTAGCTGTGCCAATTTACATATCCACCAACAGTGTGGGAGAGTTCTTTTTTCTCCACATGCTTGCCAACACTTTTATTTGATGTCTTTTTGATGATAGCTTTTCTCACAGGTGTGATGTGATATCATGTAGTTTTGATTTTCACTTCCCTGATGATGAGCAATGTGGATCATTTTTTTAATTCCATACAGAAGTTGGCCATCTGTATGACTTCACTGGAAAATGTCTACTCAGGTCCTCTGCCCATTTTTTTAACCAGGCTGCAATGTCAAAAAGTGTATAAGTTTTATGTATAAAAGTGTATAAGTTTTAATTCTACAAGTTTTATGGTTTTAGGCCTTATATTTAAGCCTTTAATCCATTTTTAGATTATTTTTATAAATGGTGTGAGAAAATAGTCCCGGCTGATATCTTTGCATGTAGGCGTCAAGTTTTTCCAGCACTGCTTACTGAGGAGGCTGTCTTCCCCACTCTACATCCTGCCTCTTTCATCACAGAATCGCCGACAGTGTGCACAGGGGCTTATTTTTGAGCTCTCTATTCTGTTCCATTGATCTGTGCGTCCGCTTTCAGCCCAGGACCACACTGTTGTGATTATTGCAGCTCTGTTTGTTTGAAAGCAGGGCGTGTGATACCTCGAGCCTTGTTCTTTCTCAAGACTGTTTTGGCTATCTTGGGTCTTTGTATTTCCATATACATTTTAGAATTATTTGTTCTGGTTGCATGAAAAATGCCATTCACATTTTGATAAAAGTTACCTTGACTCTGTGGATTGCATTAGGTAGTGTGATCGTTTAAACAATATTAGTTCTTCCAGTTCATGAACACTGTATATCTTTCCATCTGTTTGTGTCATCTTCAATTTCTTTCATCAGTGTCTTATAGTTTTCTGAGTACAAGTCTTTTATTTCCTTAGATTTATTCCTGGCTATTTTATTCTTTTTAATGCAATAGTAAGTGTGATTGCTTTCTTAATTTCTTTTTCTGATAGTTCATTGTTACTGTATAGAAATGCAACAGATTTCTGTATATTTTGTATCTTGCAACTAAAAAAATCCATTGATAAGTTCTAATAGTTTTTTGGTGGCATTTTAGGAGTTTCTATGTATAGTACTTTGGACCTGCAAACAGTTGGTTTTACTTATTTCTTTCCAATTCAGATTCCTATGTTTTTCTTGTCTTATTTCTATGGTTAAAGCTTCCGGTATTATGCTGAATAAAAGTGGTGAGAGTGTACATCCTTCTCTTGTTTCTGATCTTAGATGAAAGGTTTTCAGTTTTTCACCATTGAGTATGATGTTAGCTGTGGGCTTCTCCTATATGTTCTTTATTATGTTGAGATATGTTTTCCCTATTCTCACTTCATTGAAAGTTTTATCATAACTTTATTGAGGGATGTTGAGTGTTGTCAAAGTTTTTTCTGCCTCTTTTGAGACAATCATATGATTTTCATTCCCTGATTTGTTAAAGTGACTTATCATATTTATTTGTGGATAACGAATCATCCTTTCACCCACAGGGCAGAGCCCACTTGATTACAGTGCATGATTCTTTTAATGTATTGTCAAATTCGGTCAGCTAATATGTTGTTGAGAATCTTTGCCTCTATGTTCATTAGGGATATTGGCCTGTAATTTTCCTCTTCTTGTGGTGAATGTGTCTTGTTTTGGTATAGGATTATGCTAACCTTGTAGAATGAATTTGGAAGCATTTCTTCCTCTTTGGCTTTCTTTGAAAAGTTTGGGAAGGCTAGACATTAACACTTCTTTAAATGCTTTGTAGAATTTTACTGTGAAGCTATCTGGTGCTGAATTTGTTGGGAGGTTTTTTTTTTTTTTTTACTGTTTTAACTTTATTACTAGAAATCACCCATCCTGTTATCTGTTTCTTCCTGACTGAACCTTGAGAGACTATACATTTCTAGGAATTTATCGATTTCTTCTAGGTTGTCCATTTTATTGATGTATAATTGTTCATAGTTATCTCTTGTGACCCTTTGTATTTCTGTGATATTGGTTGTAACTTTTTTTTAATGTTTGATTGCATTTGGGCATTCTTCTCTCATCTATTTTTGCAATGATCCTGCCTGAGGGTTTATTGATTTTGTTTTTCTTTACAAAGAACCAGCTCTTAGCTTGGTGATCTTTTACTTGCTTAGTCTATATGGCACTTACTTCTGCTCTGATTTTCATGACTTACTTCCTTCTACTAACTTTGTATTTTGTTCTTTTTTTTCTCCTTTAGGTGTAAGTTTAGGTTGTTCACTTGAGGTTTTTCTAGCTTCCTTGAATCACTGTAAACTTCCCACTTAGAATAGCTTTTCTGGGTCCTACAGATTTTGAATCACCGTGTTTCCATTTGTCTCCAGGTATTTCTTTTAAGTTTCTTCTTAATTTCTTCTCTGACCCATTGCTTATTTAGTACCATGCTGTTTACCTTCCAAGTGTTTGTGGTTTTTGCAGTTTTTTTTCTTGTAGTTGATTTCTAGTCTCATAGTGTTGCGGTCATAAAAGATGCTTGTTGTGATTTTCATCTCAAACTTAATGAGACATCTAGCATGTGATCTATTCAGGAGAACGTTCCCATGTGCACTAGAAAACAATGTGTATTCTGTTGCATTGGGATGGAATGTTCTACGTATATCTATTAAGTTCATATGGTCTAACACTTTAAGTATAAGCCCCATGTTTCCTTATTGATTTTCTGTCTGGATGTCCGTTGATGTAAATGGGATTTTAAGGTCCCCTACTATTAATGTCTTGCTGTCAATTTCTCCCTTTATGTCTGCTAATATTTGCTTTATGTATTCAAGTTGAGTGTGTATGTCGAGTGTGTATATATTTATAATTGTTTTCTCTTCATCTTGGATTGATCCCTTTATCATTATGCATTGCCTTTCTTTGTTGTTACTTTTGTTTTAAAGTCTATTTTGTCTGATGTAAGTATTGTCACTTCAGCTTTCTTTTGATTTCCGTTTGCATGGAATGTTTTTCCATTACCTAACTTTTACTCTGTGTCTTTGGTTCTGAAGTGAGTCTCCTGTAGGAAGTGTGTGTGTGTGTGTGTGTGTATGGGTCTTGT
The DNA here is from genome assembly GCA_006410875.1 of Neotragus pygmaeus. NCBI lineage: Eukaryota > Metazoa > Chordata > Mammalia > Artiodactyla > Bovidae > Neotragus > Neotragus pygmaeus. The sequence continues at coordinate 3,583,895 of SJYV01030329.1, read as the reverse complement.
CTTTTAATCCATTCAGCCACTCTGTGTCTCTCTGAGCAATTAGTTCATTTATGTTTTAAGTAACCATTGATAGATATGCTTTGATTGTTATTTTAGCAATTGTTTTCTTGTTTTTGTAGTTCTTTTTATTACTTTCTTCTTTTGCTCTCTTCCCTTTTGATTTGATGACTACCTTTACGCTTCTTTTAAAATTCTCTTTGGTCTCTGTATATATTATAGATTTTTGGTTTGTGGTTACCATGATGTGTTATATATACAGCAATATATATATATATATATATACAAAAGATTATTTCAAGTTGATAATATCTTGAGCTCAAAAGCATTCTAACAACCATGCATTTTCACACCTTACTCTAATTTCTATTTTTAACATATTTTATATCACTTTGTTTTTGTAACCCTTAACTATTTATGGTGAAAATAGATGATTTTTTGACTTTCGTCTTTTAAGCTTCCTACTAGCTGTATAAGTGTTTGATCTAATACCTTTATTCTATATTTTCCTTTCCCAATGAAGTTTTTTCTTTCATCATTTTGACATTTCTTTTCTATGTGGAGAAGTTCCATTAACATTTCTTGTAAAGCAGGTTTAGTGGTGCATACTATTGCTTCAGTTGTGTCCAGCTCTTTGCGACACTATGGATGGTAGCCTGCCAGACTCCTCTGTCCTTGGGAATTTTCAGGCAAGAATACTAGAGTGTGTTGCTTTTTTCTTCTCCAGTGGATCTTCTCGACCCAGGATCAAACCCCATCTCCTGCGTCTCCAGCATTGCAGGTGGATTCTTTCTAGCTGAGCCAGTTTAGTGGTGCTGACCTCTTAAATTTGTTTGTAAAACTCTTTATCTCACCTTCAAAGCAGAATCATAGCCTTGTTGGATATTCTTGATGTAGGTTATTTTCAGCACTTCGGATAAAATGCCACTCCCTTCTGGACTGCAAAGTTTCTGCTGAAAAGTCAGTTGATAATCTTAATAAGGGAGTTTCCTTGTCTAACACTAATTGCTTTTTACTTGCTGCTTTTAATATTCTCTTTTTACCTTTAATTTTTGTCATTTTAATTACAATGTGGAGCTTCCTTGATGACTCACAGAGTAAAGAGTCTGCTTGCAATACAGGAGACCTGGGTTTTATCCCTGGGTCGGGAAGATCCCCTGGAGAAGGGAATGGCTAGACCCTCCAGTATTCTTGCCTGGAGAATTTCAAGGACAGAGGAACCTGGCAGGCTACAGTCCATGGGGTCACAAAGAGTTGGATATGACTGAGTGCTTAACACTTTGGTGTGGACCTTTTTAGCTTGATCCTTATTGAGATTCTCTGTGCTTCCTGTACCTGGATATCTGTTTCCTTTCCCACGTTAGGGACATTTTCAGTTATTATTTCAAGTGAATTCTCTTCCATCTTTTCTCTCTCTACTCCTGGGATTCCTGTAACATGAAAGCTAGTACTCTTGATGTTGTCTCTTTATCCTTTTTCTGTTCGGTGTGGGTGATTTTCACTGCTCTGTCTTCCAGTGCACTGCTGTGTCCCTCTGTGTCTCTCATCTACCGTTGCTACCCTCTAGTGCATTTCTCTTTTCAGTTATCGTATTCTATGGCTTTGTTTGGTTCCTCTTTATATCTTCCAACTCTTTTATAAACTTGTTACAATGTTCATTCATCCTTCTCCCAAGTTTCTTGAACATTTTTATGATCACTGACTTGGAATCGTTATTGGGTATAGACTGTTTATCTCTACTTCACTTAGTTCTTCTTCTGGGATTTTATTTTATCCTTAATTTGGACCATATTCTTTTCTTGCCTCATTTTACCTCTGTTTTTCTTTCTTTTTTTTTTTTTTTTCATTTCTGTGTATTAGGTAGGTTGTTACACTTCCCAATATGAGAGAGGTTGCCTTTTGTAGGGGATGCCCTATGGGGCCCAGAAGTTCAGTCGACTCTCATCACCCAACCTGTATGGTCTAGGAGATGCCCCTGTGCAGGCTGTGTGGATCCTGTGTTGCTGTGGGGCTGACTGCTGTGGGCATGTGGATCCTGTGTTGCCGTGGGGCTGACTGCTGTGGGCATGTGGATCCTGTGTTGCCGTGGGGCTGACTGCTGTGGGCATGTGGATCCTGTGTTGCCGTGGGGCTGACTGCTGTGGGCATGTGGATCCTGTGTTGCCGTGGGGCTGACTGCTGTGGGCATGTGGATCCTGTGTTGCCGTGGGGCTGACTGCTGTGGGCATGTGGATCCTGTGTTGCCGTGGGGCTGACTGCTGTGGGCATGTGGATCCTGTGTTGCCGTGGGGCTGACTGCTGTGGGCATGTGGATCCTGTGTTGCCGTGGGGCTGACTGCTGTGGGCATGTGGATCCTGTGTTGCCGTGGGGCTGACTGCTGTGGGCATGTGGATCCTGTGTTGCCGTGGGGCTGACTGCTGTGGGCATGTGGATCCTGTGTTGCCGTGGGGCTGACTGCTGTGGGCATGTGGATCCTGTGTTGTCGTGGGGCTGACTGCTGTGGGCATGTGGTGGGTAGGTCTGTTCCTTAGCCTGTTTGGTTGCCCAGCTCTTCCTTGTGCAGAAGCTGCTGGCAGGTAGAGCCTTGTCCTGGGTCTGATGCCAACCCACTGGTTATTGGGATCAGTTCTCAGGGTGGCTAACTGGGGAACTAGGCGCTTACGGCTGATGCCAGCCCACTGGTGGGTGGGGCTGAGTCCCATTGTGGCTGGCCACTTGGGTGTGAGTGTCCGGAGACTGCTGTTGTTTGGCTGGTGGGTGGGTAAGTTTGTGAGTTAGAGGGAGGACTCCAAAATGAAGCTGACCAGCACCAACGTCCTTGTATGGTAGAAGGAGCTCCTAAAAATGGCTGCCATCTGTATCTATGTCACCAGCTGGAGTCCCTCCTGCTGTTTGCTTCTCTGGGAAGCTCTCCAAGATCAGCAGTGGGTCTGATCCAGGATCCTTTCAAATTTCTGCCTCTGTGCTGGGATGCAGAGCACATTAGGTTTTATATATGCCCTTTAAGATGGGAATCTGCTTCCCACAGTCCCACTGCTTTCTTGTACTCAAGCCCCACTAGCCTTCAAAGTCAGACAGTCTAGGGATTTGTCTTCCCAGTACAGGACCCCAACACTGGGCAGCCCAGCTGGGGGCTCAGACGTCTTTCTCCTTGGAGAGAGTCCAGAAATTATCATCACCCTCCTTCTCATGGGTTCCCCAGCAGAGCCTTGATGGTGCTGTGTCTTTGCTCCCATATCCAGCTTGTTGTGGTTCTTTCTTTATATCTTTAGTTGTTGAAGTTTCTTCTCCTGGTCTTCAGGTTGTTCTTGTCTGTGGCTGCTCTGTAAATAGCTGTAGCTTTGGTGTGCCTGGGAGGAGGTGAGCTCAGAGTCTTCCTTGCTGCCATCTCGGCTGCTTATACTACATATAATTTTGATTTAGATTTAACACTCCATTTTTTTTTCATCCTGGGAATGAAACTATAATTTCAAATAAGTCAATTTTATAATACACTCTACTAAACTGAAATTCACTGTCAAGTTAAATTTTAATGCACCTTTGTTCCATAAAAACCATTTTAAATTCACTGATCCTTATAACATGCTAAGAAAATGCTTGAGAATTTAGTAAAGTTGGAGAGAGTAGTAATAGAAATGAAACTTGATGGATTTATTTGGGATAAATTCAGAAACTGAATATGATATTAAGAATTACCAAGCTAATACCACAAGTACTCTTTTAAATGTTTGAGTCATATTAAGAAATATTACTTTAGCATGTTACTACTAAAACCCACCCAACCAAATCCAATGACATTAATATCTATTTTCTTAGTTCATGATAACTATAAGAAAGCTTTTTAAATTGAGCATATAAGATGCTATATATTTTTAAGTGATCTGATTTCAATAATAAAGCCTGTGTTGGTGAGGAATCAGTATAGTTCAAAGAAATAAATATCTGCAAGTAAAACTATGGGGGAAAAAATCACATTATAAAGACCTATGGAGAGAACAGTCAAAAGTTTGTATGATAGAATTTCATTAGAGCCATACAGACTTTGTATCAAGAAATACCTCCTCTCTTCCAAATACTGACTGATACCCAAAATACTCTTTTAGAGTCACATTTTAATCTCTTCTGTTTAAAACTTTTTCTGTTAAAATAAAACATCCACAGGAAGTATTAGATAGTAAGTTAATTAAGAGATAGTAATTAATCATTTGTCTTTTTTTATAAATCAGTATCCTTTTCCACCCTACATTTCCAAACATACGTTAAGAAGAAGAAGAGAGTCAGGAGAAAAGACCATACTAACTGTTCAAAGAGGTCCAGACCACAGTGGCCATGATAACCATTTGACACTGTTGGTCAGCAGCATCCTGTAGTCTAATCTTAATACACAAATGCTTTCATTTCAACTGCATAGTCAAACAATCATTTAATGAATTGGTTAATCATAGGGCTTCCCTGGTGGCTCAGCTGGTAAAGAACCTGCCTGCCAATGCAGGAGATGTAAGAGACATGGTTCGATCCCTGGGTTGGGAAGATCCCTGTAAAAGGAAATGGCAATCTGCTCCAGTATTTTTGCCTGGAAAATTCCATGGACAGAGGAGTCTCATGGGCTACCGTCTGTGGGGATGCAAAGAGTTAGACATGACTGAGTGTGCACTGGGCTGGATGCATACACACACACACACACACACACACACACAC
>SJYV01030329.1:3543935-3579099 GCA_006410875.1 Neotragus pygmaeus | reverse complement strand
GTGTATAAGAGACAGGAGCTATATTCAACATCCTGTGATAAGCCATAATGAGAAGAATTTTCAAAAATATATATATACATACATATGTATAACTTGAATGACTCTGCTGTACAGCAGAAATTAACACAACAATGTAAATCAACTATACTTCAATAAAAAAATCCTTTTTGTTTTATGACTACAATGATATAAAATTATATATATATAGCAACCAATATCAAATTAAATGTGAGGAAAATAACTACAGCTAAATTTTCTAGAATTATATTTTAGATAAATTAGATTATGATACATACTGAGGTATCAAGATTGGGACATTTATGAATTATTTTTATTCTGTAAATGTACTCACTAAAATAAATTGCAGGCTATTATATCTAGCAATAAACATGAAAAAATAATCTAAGTCATAATAGCTAGTATCTAATTATCTTCATTGTAAAATTAGTCCCTAAAAACACAACTAACTCTACCATGACTGACCAACAGATTTTTAAACAGTTACATTGATCCCTACCAATCAAAACCCTGNACATGAAAAAATAATCTAAGTCATAATAGCTAGTATCTAATTATCTTCATTGTAAAATTAGTCCCTAAAAACACAACTAACTCTACCATGACTGACCAACAGATTTTTAAACAGTTACATTGATCCCTACCAATCAAAACCCTGTAAAAAAGTTGCAGAAAATCTGGAGAATAATTAGCTTATACGGATCCCCAAGAGATTACAGCACTTCCTTTGTTTGATCTATAAATTATTTAAGTATGAGAGGTTATTCAGTTGTACCTAAAGAATCCTCTTTCTTATCTTCAAAAAAGGGCAAAATTGGATTGAGATTGGTGTTAATATAGAACTTTTGCACATCTTCTTTGATTCTTGAAAGTTTATCCAAAGAAAGTAATTTTTTTTAAGATGGAAAATATTCCTTGGATGTAAAAGCTGTTTATTACATTCTGCACTGGTACAAAAATTAGAAACCACCTACATGTGTATAATGGCTTACCTCTACCTTTAAAATATTACACAGAAATTAAAATGATAATTGGAGCTTCCCTGGTGGCTCAAGAGGTAAAGACTCTGCCTGCAATGCAGGAGACCCAGGTTCGATCCCTGGGTCAGGAAAATCCCCTGGAGAAGGAAATGGCAACCCACTCCAGTATTCTGGCCTGGAGAATCCCATGGACAGAGGAGCCTGGCGGGCCAGAGTGTGGGATCTTGAGTCAGACACGACTCAGTGACTCAACCACCACCACCAAAATGATAATTATGAACATATTATAATAGTAAAAGAAAAAAAAATTCTTGTTAAAAGGATTTTAAGTGCTTTATAATAATGAAAAACTTTCTTGATTCCTGTTCTGATATTTACCAAGTCATTGGGAAAAAATACTGCTTTTATGTTCTGTGAGCATAAAATAGATGAAAAATAATGTAAATATTAAGTTTGGAGCCTTCAGACTTGCTGTCATTGCTGCTCTTCTGGAATAACCGCTGTGACTGTGTTATGTCAACACTCAGTCTCTTTCCCTAATAGACTTCACTTTCTCCCCCGCCCCACCTTCTCCTCTTCCCCCTTCCTTGCCTGCTTTATATTAAAGGAAAACCTACATGTCAGCAAATTCACAGGATTCCTTGACCATGCAATCAGAGACAACACGGGCAACTTTTCCCCCAAAGAGTTAATTTGTCATCAAAGCACACTACTGTGCCTTGTTACACTGCATTATAGATATTTTAACCTCCACTGAGAGACTGTAACTTAGGAACACACAGAATTTCTGGTTCAGAAGGTACCCTTTCAAGTTCGTGCATAGACGGCATGAACTGAGTTAAACTCTCTTCCCAGCACAAGTTACTTAGTGACTGCCCAGCTTTAGTTACGGTAACACGATCCAGCAAAGTGGGTTAAAAGTTCAATATGTATCTTTTCATTTATTCCCCTCATGTGCTTCAGAATAAAACTTTATAGTCATCCATTTTTGGATTCTTTTTTTATTCAACAGAATTAGTGAGGCTCTGCTTGGTGAAAAGCATTAGCATAAGTGAGGTTGTCAACAATGCAGGACTTAACCTCAGCAAGTTGACAATTTCATGGGATGGATACATATTTAAACCACTGATCACATTATAAGGGCGAACAACCAAAATTCTTCATTAGAGACCTACAGTTCATGTGGTGAGGGTCCAGAGGAAGTAAAGATGAAATCTGAGCAGAATATTCATTGACACAGGGGAATATCATCCCACGAGTAAGATCTGGGTATTTACACCATATTGGCGTCAGCATGTTGAGTGACAGAGTCTATAGAGAAACAAGATTGGGGCTATTAAACTCTCCCCTTTGACTTATTCACTGGACTAAAATGTCTGCTTAACACATGAGGGAGAAATAAAAGTTACGCTAGGGTGTCTCATACATGCTCACAACCTCCCAGGAACGTCGCACTACAGAACTCTCATCTACTTCCAGCTCAGATTTGAGGACTGGAGAGAAGACAGAAAGATGGATGAGGACCCCAACACAAGTCCATGTAAACCAACCAGTTGTCTCCATGGAATTAATCGACTCTGATTCAATATATCACGTTTCTGAACAGGATGATTTTTTTTTTTTTTTGATGGCACATCTGGCAACATCATAAAAACTCCAAGTCCCAAGTGATTAGACAGGAATTACTTTTGCAAATTATTTATGACTAGTACTGATGTGAACTCATTCTGAATAGCAAGTGACAGAACTATCCAAGGACAAATTGAAGAAAAAAAAGACCTGGGGGTGGGAAGAAGGTCCTTTCACTTCAAGATCCTTTCAGAAAGGGCCACCATTTATCATTTGAAACTAGAAAACTGCTGTCATTAACAGATTGGAATTAATTAAGCATACCTCAAGGATTCGCCTGGCAGTCTCTTTTTCATCTGCCTGTTAAAGAAACACATTCTTTAGTTAAGCAGTTGAAGCTGTCCATGAAAAAAATGTGACCCACCCCGACCTCAGAGAGAACCTGCCAGTTAAACATCTCCTGCTGTGCTATGTGGGGCTCCCAGGTGGCTCAGTGTAAAGAATCGCCTGCAACGCAGGAGACGTGGGTTCCATCATCAGCTTGGGAAGATGCCCTGGAGAAGAAAATGGCACACCTCTCCAGTATTCTTTCCTGGAGAATTCCATGGACAGAGGAGCCTGGGGTTGCAAAGAGTCGGACATGACTGAGCATGCACACATGCTGTGCCATATAATGCAAGAGCCACAATAAGATCAGGAAACACTTCATATTTCCTGCTCCCAAAAAACCACCACCACCACTGACCCAATGTCCCAAATATCAGTACCTTGATGATCCCACACAAAAAAGGTAACATCATTTGGAAACATAGAGCATCTTGTCCCATTGTGTTTTGTTGGATGTGTGGGTCAGCGGGATGGTATTGGGAGGGGAAAGCAAAAGGGTATTGGAGTATATGTATGGATTATCCCTTTCTTGATCCAAAGAAAATGAATCCAACTGAGGGAAACGCAACCCTGAATCCATCTGCTGCTGTTGAGGTAGCTTTCCTTCCATGATAAAGAGTCTATTACATGCTATTGAGGGCTTCCCTGGTAGCTCAGCTTTACCAGTAAAGAATCCGCCTGCAATGCAGGAGACCCCAGTTCATTTCATGGGTCAGGAAGATGCCCTGGGGAAGGGAGAGGCTACCCACTCAGTATTCATGGACTCCCCTGGTGGCTCAGACAGTAAAGAATCCACCTGCAATGTGAGAGACACTGTTTTGATCCCTGGGTTGGGAAGATTCCTCTGGAGGAATTTACATGTGTCCTATGTATGCAACCCACTCCAGTATTCTTGCCTGGAGAATCCCCATGGACAGAGGAGCCTGGAGGGCTATGGGGCACAGGGTCGCAAAGAGTCAGACACAACTGAGCGACTAAGCACAGCACATATATTATTTATCATTTCCACTTTTTCTTCAACTTCCTCATATTCCTCCTTTTCCTCAAACCCCTTGCCCGCCTATCAGTCAACTGACCGAAGCTTTGGGAAAAACTGAGTCTGAGCCAGGATCCGGGCAAAGGACCTTCCACACGGGCTTCCATTCAGTCCGCATGCTGGCCATGCTTCCAGGCAGGTAGGATGGGCAGAGCCTCACCACGAGCAGATGACAGGAGGGGTCTTAGCCTGGGGTCACTGGCTGGGTCCCCGTGGAGGTTTTTTTCTGGCCGCAAAACCTACACTTAAATACGCTGTTCGACACTTTTCCGTAACCTGGTGACTGTTGGAACCGACTCAGAATTGTTCCGTGAGGGAAAGTCCTGCTCCTTTGGCTCCGCAGGTCCTTGTCAGGAGAGTATAACCTCAAATTCACGGCTTCTCACGGCTGACAAAAATTTCTGGCTAAAGAAAACAGTTTTTATGGAGAACTGCCTGAAGGCTATGAAGGCCTTTTTTTTTTTTTGGTCTAGACACACTCATATTTATTTTTGGATTAAGTTCAGATTGCAAGAGAGCTGTATGTACCTGGAGACTTCGCTTGGGATCCCCACAGGGACCCGCCTTCATGGACTGAACTCTGGAGTGATTAATTTGGCCTGCACTGAGAGATGTTATTAAAAACACAAACTCATGAACAGAGTCAAATTTACTGTGTTGTTGGCCTGCCCTTGGCGATACAGCTGTACGTATTCTCTGGGTGCCTAGATGGTTCCACGTTATGAAGCCTGTCGTCCACGTGACTTTGTGGACACTCTTCTTGGGACAGGACTTCACGTCATCTGAGCGACACTGAGGACCTGCCTTGGAGGATGCCCTTCCTTGCACTGGCCTCATATTGGTTTCAACCCATTTCCCGCACACTTATTTTCTCTTTCCCCAGTGTTCTTGTTCTTGTTGCTGCTGCTGCTGTTTTAGTTGCTAACCTGTCTGACTCTTTTGTGATGCCATGGACTGTAGCCTGCGAGGCTCCTCTGTCCACGGGGTTTCCCAGGCAAGAATACTGGCGTGGGTTGCCATTTCCTTCTCCAGGGGATCTTCTTGACCCAGAGATCAAATGCGCATCTCCAGAACTGGCAGGCAGAATGTTCACCACCTAGGAAGCCCTTCCCCAGACATCTTCCTTTACAATTCTAAAAAGATGAATGTATGAATTTTTTGTAAGTTATAAAATTTATTTTCCTCAATGATGTAGGACATACATAAATCTGTTAGTTAAAAAATTCCTCCATTTGCTATGGAAAAAATAACCGAATACATACAGTTTATTATTGAGGTGGTAATTATGATTTTTATAGACAGTAAGATTGATAACAATTATTATCTGTTTGGGGTCTATGAAAAGAAAAGTGTTCTTAGGAGTGGGGCATGGATGGAGCATGTGGATATCGTATGAAAAAGCTTTGAAGAAGCTGATTGAATAATTTTCCTACTCCGAAATATCTCCTTAGAAATCCTACCACTGTTAAGTCAGGACCTTAAATGAAAAGTTAGCATTTCAAAAGGTAAATGTCCCTGGAAGGGTTAATTCCTTGAAAATAGAATCAGACATGAATATCTTTAATGTAACCCTCAGCTCTAGGAAGCCAAGGATGCTGATTTAGGCAGGGTATTTGTTTCAGTTGAGCACAATTGAGTTAGCTCAGTAGAAGGTCTCCTTTGCTTTATTTCAATTAATTCCACAAGCTGCCATTTAGCAGCAGTCCCCAACCTTTTTGGCACCACGGACGGGTTTCGTAGAAGACAGTTTTTCCATGGACCTGGGTGAGAGTTGATGGTTTTGGGATGATTCAAGCACATTTCATTTATTGTACATGCTATTTCTATTATTATTATATCAGCTCCATGTCAGATCAAGTATTAGATCCCAGAGGTTGGGGGCCCTTGATTTAATGTATTCATTCATGCAATTAAAATTTAGTGAGCACTTACTATGCATCAAGGGCTAAGCAGCAAGGGTAGAATGGTAAGCGAGACAGACATCACCCAGAATAAAGAATAAAGTTAAAGAAACATCACAGATAAACCCATGACCAGCAATAAATATTATAAATAAGCTCCCCAGGCTTTGTCCTGAACCCACATAGACACCCCTAAACATAAATACTTGGTAAAAAATAGAAGAATATGAAGTATTCTTAATATTTAAAACAAGTCTATTAAGTGTATAACTTGTCTTCCCCACTAAATATTTTCATGTCAATATATTAATTTCTCCATCGACATTTAAAAGAGTTGCTTATTCATTTCATTCTCTCTATGTTTTACTAAATTGCTTTTTATTAGCCAGGAAGATTGTTGCCAGTTTTTTTTAAATTATAAACAAGTCTATGCTAATATCTGTGTTCTCTCAAGCACACTAAAACATTTATTTCTTATGAATAAATTCATAGCAGCCAAAATGCAAAGCCATTGGTATGAATATTTTAAGGCCTTTGTCATTTACTGCAAAATTATCCCATAGAAAGGATATATCAATTTTCATTCTCACCATCAAGGCTATATATATTTCTCTATAGCCTGAGTAACAATGGGAATCTTTCTTTTAAATCTCTGCCTTCTTATAACAAGAGATACAATTTTAATTTGCATTTCTTTAAAAATTTGCATTTGAACAATTATTTTGAAGACTGAAATTTTAAAAATGTTATTATTGCCTATTGTTTTTTCTTGGTAACGTGTGAATTTTCTGCTCAAGGCTTTTGCCATTTTCCTTCACTTTTCCTTTCTCCTGTTTCTAAGACATTAAGGACACAGTCACAGCTTTTATCTTTTTAATGTACACTTAATAACCACAAAAAGTAACCCGTGTGTGTATGGGATAAAGTGTATCAGTAACACGAATATTTAGGAGTTAGAACTCTATCACTTCCACTGTGTCTACCACATATACTTTGCCTTCCCATTTAACACCAGGAGATATCTGTAATCTGGAATTTGGTCTTTATTATTCTTCTGATTTTTTTAATGTACAGTTTTATTATAAACATATCATTTTTTTCTAAACAATATTTCTTTTAGATTTATAAAAATAGCATTCTATATGTAGCCTTAAAGATTTGTTCTTCTTTTCAATATTATCATTCTATTGTCTATATGTGCTTTTGCCTTAACTTCATTTTCACTGATGAAAAAAATTGACTTTAGGGAATCTGTATTTCTCTGTTCATAGATATTTGGATGGCATTCAATCTTTACAATTTCGGAACAGTGCTACTATCACCACTCCTACAGATGAATCCTGGCATTTCTACTAAAGAGCTTTTACTATGACCTAGGAAATTGCTTGGTCATAGGAAATCTGAATATTACATTTTATAGTATAGTGCTAAGCTATTTTCTGTATAAGGCTGTATATAGTCACCCTGCTTATTTAACTTCTATGTAGAGTACATCATGAGAAACGCTGGGCTGGATGAAGCACAAGCTGGAATCAAGATTGCCGGCAGAAATATCAATGACCTCAGATATGCAGATGATACCACCCTTACGGCAGAAAGCGAGGAATAACTAAAGACTCTCACCAGCAATATATTTCAGAATATGCTGATCGACATTCTACCCAACACCTGGTATTGTTGCCACACTTCTTAATTTTTGCAGCCTGATGGATAAAAAATGACATTGCAAGATGGTCTTGACTTGCATTTCCTTAATTAGCAATGTGTGGTTGATATGGGACATCAGAGTTATTTTTTTAGTAAACTGAAGTCTACTGACTATGTCTGGTTTGGATTATTTGTCTTTTCCTTCTGATGTATGAGGTCTTTCCCTCTCCTCTGTATATTCTGTCTGTCCGGTAACTGGAGTGCAACTGGACTGATGCATCTCCAGCAACAAGCCTTGTCTTTTCCTTTCCTCTGCAGCACTTCCCTGCTTGCCCATTTCTGGACACACATCTTTTGCTTTCTATTGTCAAAAACTTTGACAAGTACTAAAGAGATGTTAACCTTTGCAGCAATATTTATTTAATGTATATTTACTTAAACCTATCAGGGGATTCAGAATAGAATGAGACAGTATTAATAGTGGCACATGCATACTTTGATTTGTGACTTGGTTTTGGTTTTTGGAATAAGATTTCTTGTGAAGAAATGAAAGACAAATCCTGAAACTGCCTCCAGGGTGTCAAAGCAGGTGGTGGGTGGCGGCAGTGGTGGGCAGTCAGGGATGGTATGAAGTCCGGTCATGCCTCACAGATTGCCATCAGAACCCACGGAAATCCCTGGTTTGCCAAACATTCCATCCAGCCATTCTGATAAAAGAGGTTTACTAAGCATGGGAAGGGCTTCCCATGTGTCTCAGTGATAAAGACCCCTCCTGCCACTGCAGGAGATGTGGGTTTGATCCCTGGGTCAGGAAGGTCTCCTGGAGAAGGAAATGCAACCCACTGATGTATTCTTGCCCAGAGAATCCCAGGGACAGAGGAGTCTGGCGGGCTACAGTCTGTGGGGTCTCACAGAGTCAGACAGGACTTGGTGACTAAACAGCAACAGTCAAGCATGGGGAGAGTAACTGTCTTTTCAAGCATGTGGTCACCATCGCGTGCTACTTGTGTAAACGTCAAGACTAATGTTTTCCTTTAGCTATCTTATGTTGAGTTGGTGAACTTCATAACCATTAAGCAAGTAACATCAGAGAAATTTGATATTAATAGAAGCAAAACCATCATGGTTGAGAAATGGACGTTATTACAAACATCACAGAAATTAAATCAAACATTATTAGAGGCTGTTTATAGAGACAGAGTGACCTGCAGAGCCTGCAACCCTCGGAGGAGAGGAGGGCTCTGCCTTCGCTTGTGTCCCGAGACTCTGAAGGGAGCTTGTCTGTGATGGACAGCCTCAGATACACGCGTTTCTCAGATGTGGACTCTTTGTGATAAACACACATTACTCTGCAGGCCATTGTTACTCATGAAAAAAGAGTCCTTTCTAATACCCAAACTTGAGACCAGGATCTCCTGGAGAATTCTGAAATTTAAAGGAAAATCTTGGCAAGATATAAACTCTGTGAAGTGAAAACTTCTTTATGCCTAATATAGACTTTAAAGAATATGGAAAGTACTTGTTCGTACAAAAACAGCCTTTACACTTAGGAAGCCATGTTTAGACAATACAGCTGATGGAATGACAGTCTTGGGGTACCAAAGAGCTTTGCTTATGAGTGGACCGATTCTGCCAGCGGGGCACAGGTAAGGATAATGACTGTTACTGTTTACTGAGTTCCTACTATTCTAGGACTGTTGTAAGTAGTTTACAGAGATCAGCGGATGACAATCTCATCATAGCCCTTTAAAAGAATGATTATTAATATGATTTTACAGATCAGGAAGCTGAAACACAGGTAAAATAAAAACTTTTCGAGGACACAGATGGGGTCTGCAAACAGCAGCCTCTCTTGTCTACCGTCCTGAAGACAAGATGCACCTCTTGTACATCTCCTGGGCCGTCTGTGCCACCTCCCCCAATGAACTGCACTGATCCACTTTTAATTCAACAAAATGAACCTTCCCTCATCGGTGCTCTGTCTTGCCTCTTGCTCCCACAGGTGAGGGGCAGTCTCTTAATGGTACTGCTCGCAGCGTGGCATGCGAGCCAGCACTACATAACGGCCACACGACTTCCTGCCACCATCAGTGCCCACAAGACACAATCGTTGTCCCCAGAATGCCCCCAAACTTTTATTTTATCTAGACAATTGTCAAGCTTATGGGCACTGGGCAAAATATCTTTACACTAAATTAAAAGATTGCATTCTCATTGGAAAATGGTCATTCCCAGCAAATACTACAATGATGATTATTATTTTTTTAAGATTTTGACAACAAATTGAAACAAAAAACCCTCTATATGTACAAGTTTTATATTATTAAATTTGACTCATGATACAAAAGACAGAGACCCAGGTACCCACTTTACTGAAGGCAAAGTTAACCAGAGAGGAGTTCGGTGAGGCTTGGAATCCTTACATGTAAGTAAAGCTTACAAGGGATATAACTTTAGCTTGGTCTCAAAACAATTTTAAAAGATTTTTGGCATGTATCAGTTGATGAAGCTAAAATAAGATAAGAAGCTAAAAAAATCTCAGATGTGGAGAAAAAACAGAGGTAATGTACAGAGTACAGAACTAACTGTATGACAAAAGTAGCTTTAAGCATAAAAGAATGTGTTATTGAAGGAAGGGTGCTGGGGCTGGAGGGGGGAGTTGCTCAAATTTTCCTGTTCAAAGAGGGAGAAGCCACTAAGAATTCTAGGAAGGTTAGACAAAGTCAATTAAATTTATAGCTCACAAATCCTGAAGAGAGACTGCCAGAGCCAGCAGCGGGATGCTTAAGATACTAAAGAGCCGATCGTGATGATGATAAGATCACTGCGACCAGTACTCTCCCAGAGACTGGAACTTGAAATATGGACTTGTAATAAGAATGACTCTTCTGGAGAATCTCACAGGCTCCGACATGACAGTGATGGGTAACCTGGCAGAATTTTGAGGGTAAGGCTTAAAAACTAAGAAGAGCAAAGTGGATGTTAAAGAAGGCACATGGAGGTTATAGAAGGGGGTGGGAGTTTAATATTTACGGGAAAGACCAAGAGAGAGCAAAAGAGGCACAGAGAAATTCATTCAAAGCACGGAAAACATCGTGGCTCCTGGCCGTGGACTTGTAGCTGCCAGAACAAAGACAGTCTGGCTGTGACGGAAAAAAAACCTTTCCCTAAAATATCATTCATCAGTTCAAGCCAACAGAGTCACATCATGCAGAAAAAGAAAGTCACTGTGAGAACAAAATTATACGAAAATAGCTGAATTACTAGATATTTTTTGGAGGGGGAGATAAAAGGTGTAGTTTTTCCTTCTTCAGTGGTAGGAAAGCACAGTTACGGTAACAACTCGTCATAAGCAGCTCTGGAGGCCGGAAGTCCAGAACCAAGGAGCCAGCAGGGCTCTCCCTTCTGAAGTCTGCGGTGGGCTCTGCCATGTCTTTCCCCTATTCTGGTAGCTCACTGGCAATCTTTTTTTTTTTTTTTTTTTGGTTGAAAAAAATATAAGTCAACTTCATTGCTTAGTAGTTTTGAGTTCTGGTTTCTTTATATCTTGGGTTTTACAATAAGTGAAAAATATGAAGTTTCCTTGGGGTCCAGAGAGACTTACACAGGTGGTGGGCAAGATCCCCTGGAGGAGGGCATGACAACCCACTCCAATATTCTTGCCTGGAGAATCCCATGGACAGAGGAGCCTGGCGGGCTACAGTCCCCAGGGTCACAAGGAGTTGGACATGACTGAAGCGACGTAGCACTCACTCACTTAGATAATGTCCAATAAACATTATTTTGCAAAATTCTTAGGGGTAATAGATTTCAGGTTGATAGAATTCAATTGTTGTAAGAGAAAAGAGAAAGGACCATAACGAATTTAAAAATAGGCTTTCACTATGTTTAGTTAGCAATTCTCTCTCTCCTTTAGGGCTTCCCTGGTGGCTCAGATGGTAAAGAATCTGCCTGCAACGCAGAAGACCTGGGTTTGATCCTTGGGTTCAGTTCCTGGGTTGGAAAGATTCCCTGGAGAAGAAAATGGCAACCCACTCCAGTATTCTTGCCTGCAGAATCCCATGGACAGAGAAGCCTGGTGGGCTACAGTCCGTGGGGTCTCAAAGAGTAGTCAGTCAATGAAAATGATATGGAATAAAAATCTCTGTAGAGAAACAGGAACAGGACTTCCCTGGTGGCCCAGTGGTTGAGAATCCACCTCCCAGCGCAGGTGACGTGGGTTTGACCCCCGGTGCTGGGAAGACTCCACACACAGAGGAGCATGGAAGCCGGAGCAAGAAAAGTCACTGCTGCGAGAAGCCAGCTCACGGCAGCAACGAGCAGCCCCTGCTCAGCGCAGCTAGAGAAAGTTCACGCCCAGCGACGAAGACCCAGCACAGACACAAGACTGACTATTTTAAAAAGAAATAGGATGATGTGTTATTTTCTGAGACTAGAAACAGAGATTAGTTGGCACATGTTTGTGAGTTGGCTACACGTGGCACACTCAAGTCTATTGTGCTACCTCTCCAGATGACCCATTTATCTACTTTAAAAATATTTAGGTGGCTATATTTAGCAGCATGGTAGAAAGAACAAAACACTCTCCTTTACATGTAGAAGTTATAATCCAAAGAGACAGCTAAAACATTCAGGCAACAGCCACATTTGAACTGCAAAATTAGAAATATGACTGTTTTAAAAAGGAAAGATCCATTGTATGCTAGGTTATGGTAGGGAAATTTGATTTCTTCATGGAGCTAGAAGAAAGGCAATGGAAGGAAAGTGCTCCTTGGGCTGAAATGTAAAGGCATTGATGTCTTTGGTGTTCCTTCTCTCATGGCAGCATGACCTCAAAATTCACACAGTCTCCTCCCTGCATCTCTGCCTCTGGGTCCACATTCCTCATCATTACAAGGATGCTGGCATACTGGACCAGAACCCATCCAATGACTTCACTTTAACTCGGTCATCTGAGAAGATCCTACTTCTCAGTAAAGTTATATCTATTTCATAGATCCTGGAGGTAAGGAGTTCAACATCTCTTGGGGAGACATAATTCACCCTCTAACAGTCTTGTAAGTTTTTCCTAGTAAATCCTAAGGTGATATCTCATTGGAAGTAGCACCGGACAGGACACATAAATAGGATCCGATCGCTCTGATGGGTTTCCCAGAAAAGCCTCAGAAAGACTCAGAGACACCGGCTGCAGCACTTAACCCACACGTGTTACGTAAATACTAGAAGAGTGAATGCGTGAGGAGTGATACATTCGGTTCCCTTCTGTGCACCTCAGAGAGTCTGATTACACATCAGGACCTGGAGGCAAGGGCTGGACGGGTCCTTGCCAACCCCACATGCCATCCAACGTGGGAAACTTCAAACACCTCCCTTCTTTCCCCGGATCTTCTGCTTATGGCTTTTCCTAGCTCCGAGTCACTGCCCCATGCCTGGCACAGTCATAGCGTTTGGTTTTGCAAACCTTTTCCTGTCCATTTCACCTATAAAGTTTCTTCTGCTCCTCTCAACAGCTAGAACATTTACTTTTTAAGCAGTTTATTTTACACTGTTAGTTTTTTTCCATTGAATCATTCCTGCATTCTTTCACCTATCCACTCATTCCAATAATCTTCAACATTTTGGATGCAATGCTTTTTTTAGTACCACATTTCATAATACTTGCTTTACTATATCAACATGAGAACTATAGATAATATAGCCCACTTGCATATGTAATTTGAAAGAAGATAACATGATGCCCTGACTGCAATATCAAGAGTAAATTTAAAAAAATCACTCATGATAAAATAATAGTTATTTCAGTGTGTAAAAATGCTCGAGCATAAAGAAATGGTAAGATGTTTGTCCCTCTAGGGAGAGTTGGAATGGATGTTTTAACTCCAAATGCAAGTTGACAAAAATATGTGTTATCGGTGAACAAAAATGCCAAGAAGAATAGTGTCATCAGTGACACGATTTCCTGAAAAGGTGAATGACTCTGAGAAACACTCTGAAAAAAACTCCCCAAAACGAAGATGAACCTCCTCTCGGTTTACACAGCAGCAGGAGACCCCGGTTCGATTCCTGGGTCAGGAGGATCTGCTGGAAATGGGATACGCTACCCACTCCAGTATTCTTGTGCTTCCCTGGTGGCTCAGCCGGTAAAGAATCCACATGCCATGCAGGAGACCTGGGTTTGATCTCTGGGTTGGGAAGATCCCCTGGAGAAGGGACAGGCTACCCACTCCAGGATTCTGGCCTGGAGAACTCCAAGGATTGTATGAGAGGTTGCAAAGAGTCAGACACAACTGAACGACTTTCACTTTCACTATAGTTCTAAACAACTCAAGATACAATAAAACCATCCAATATTTTACAATTATACTTAAAGTAGAATTACAGTTTCACTTCAGTTAATCATAATTTCTTTGGGGGAGGGCTTTTGGTATGACTAGTGGGGGACCCTGGGAAGCCGTGAGATATCAGGGAATTCTATCATGCAAAGTGCAGCCCCGAGCCCTTGCCCATCAAATGCTCATAGTTCTGCCAATCACTGTGACATCCAAAAGCACATTCACAAATTTCCAAAACCCTCTGGCAGCCAGAACCATCGATTCGCTCACTCCACACACTTTGAAAGAGTTTCAGCTAGGACCAGGTGTTCTGGTTAACAGACGCAGGGAGGAGGAAAAGCAATGAAATCAACTAGACTGCAGAATAGGACCCTTATCATAAATAAAATGCACACAGTAGGTACATGGGTGAGGGGGGATGTTACAGGCTTTAAAAAATCAGGGTCTTCGAACGCAAAGAGCAGTCAGAGTTTTAGCTCTAAATGAGTCTTGGTGAATGTGACTTTCCAATAGGAGTGTAAGACACAGTGTTCTAAGAACCTTTGCCCCACCTCAATATCCATCGCCATCAGGAGGGGTGGTGATGAGGATGACTCTGGTCACAGCAAGGGGAGTTCAAACCTGGTCCCACCATTTTTGGCTGGGGCAACTTTNAACATGATGCCCTGACTGCAATATCAAGAGTAAATTTAAAAAAATCACTCATGATAAAATAATAGTTATTTCAGTGTGTAAAAATGCTCGAGCATAAAGAAATGGTAAGATGTTTGTCCCTCTAGGGAGAGTTGGAATGGATGTTTTAACTCCAAATGCAAGTTGACAAAAATATGTGTTATCGGTGAACAAAAATGCCAAGAAGAATAGTGTCATCAGTGACACGATTTCCTGAAAAGGTGAATGACTCTGAGAAACACTCTGAAAAAAACTCCCCAAAACGAAGATGAACCTCCTCTCGGTTTACACAGCAGCAGGAGACCCCGGTTCGATTCCTGGGTCAGGAGGATCTGCTGGAAATGGGATACGCTACCCACTCCAGTATTCTTGTGCTTCCCTGGTGGCTCAGCCGGTAAAGAATCCACATGCCATGCAGGAGACCTGGGTTTGATCTCTGGGTTGGGAAGATCCCCTGGAGAAGGGACAGGCTACCCACTCCAGGATTCTGGCCTGGAGAACTCCAAGGATTGTATGAGAGGTCGCAAAGAGTCAGACACAACTGAACGACTTTCACTTTCACTATAGTTCTAAACAACTCAAGATACAATAAAACCATCCAATATTTTACAATTATACTTAAAGTAGAATTACAGTTTCACTTCAGTTAATCATAATTTCTTTGGGGGAGGGCTTTTGGTATGACTAGTGGGGGACCCTGGGAAGCCGTGAGATATCAGGGAATTCTATCATGCAAAGTGCAGCCCCGAGCCCTTGCCCATCAAATGCTCATAGTTCTGCCAATCACTGTGACATCCAAAAGCACATTCACAAATTTCCAAAACCCTCTGGCAGCCAGAACCATCGATTCGCTCACTCCACACACTTTGAAAGAGTTTCAGCTAGGACCAGGTGTTCTGGTTAACAGACGCAGGGAGGAGGAAAAGCAATGAAATCAACTAGACTGCAGAATAGGACCCTTATCATAAATAAAATGCACACAGTAGGTACATGGGTGAGGGGGGATGTTACAGGCTTTAAAAAATCAGGGTCTTCGAACGCAAAGAGCAGTCAGAGTTTTAGCTCTAAATGAGTCTTGGTGAATGTGACTTTCCAATAGGAGTGTAAGACACAGTGTTCTAAGAACCTTTGCCCCACCTCAATATCCATCGCCATCAGGAGGGGTGGCGATGAGGATGACTCTGGTCACAGCAAGGGGAGTTCAAACCTGGTCCCACCATTTTTGGCTGGGGCAACTTTAGGAAAGCTGGTTACCTCAGTCTTTATTTTTTTATTCTTTCCAGGTGGCAGGCAGAGGTGACACATGGAGCGCACTAAATAGATGGCAGCTCCTTTTAGCACCATTCTTACAGCAAAGTGGAAAACAAGTGAGCGGATGGTATCGCCTGGCTGGCACCGTTGGAGGGTCTGGTGGCCTCAAGCTCTTGGCGGTGGCCTGCAGCCCACAGACAGGCTTCGCCAGAGTCTCTCTCTGTCTTCCCCCTCCCTATCTCCCTCCTTTCCTCCCCTCTTTCTTGCTTAAATTTCCAAGAATCATTCGCATGTTAGAGAGAACCAAAGCAGAAAAACCGAGAAGCAAAACAAAATAGGGAATCATGTCAATCCAACAACACGGCGCGAACCCCCAGAGCTGCTGTGGGAGGGCTAAGCTGCATCTTGAAGATGGCTCGGAAGGCAGCCCCCGGTGGCATGCTACTTGCCCTCAAGCCCAGCTATGCAGATGCGTACGGAGGCTCACCTCCCACCACTCAAGGCCATCTGAATGGGTTTTTCATCATTAGAAGCAAAATAACCCATCTGAAATGTATAGGAGTTGTAGATTAATGGACTCATCAAAATAGAGATTTGGAACCCATGGGAGCTCCCGTATCTCACGGCCGACTCAGCCAACTCAGAGCTGCTGTGGTTCCAGTTTTCAGAGGTTCTATAGTCATGAGTTCAAAAATGCTCTTTTAAAATGTCTATTTAGGGGACTTCCCTGGTGGTCGAGGAGCTAAGACTCCGAGCTCCCAATTCAGGGAGCCCAGGTTTGATCCCTGGTCAAGGAACTAGACACCACATGCTGCAAGTAAAGATCCCACAAGTCATGACCGAGATCAAATTTCCTGTGTGCTGCAATGAAGACGGAGTCCAGACAAATAAATACATATTTTAAAAGATCTGTTTAATTTATTTGGTAAATCTAAAGGAATTCTAATATAAAGTCAAAAATATCCCTTTCTTTTTCTCCATTCGTGGCCTCTTTTTGGTCTATTTTTTTTTCTCCAAACATCCTCTTCCTAGAGATAATCAAAGGAATAAGCTTAGAGAAAAATTCATTCCTGCTTTTATGATCACCTCCGTGGACTGAAAGCCTATTTCTATTCAGAAACATACTTCAAGAGTTGAGATTCTCCTTTGGGCATCGTAGTTAATTTGATGAAATTGAACAATAATCTTTTTGTTTCTAATTCATGTTCACATATTCCTGATCCCCTTGGGGTAAAGTTCAACAAATAGCTCCTCATTAGAACTGTTCAGAGGATTCCACGTTCACTCAATCAGAGTCTGGGGAAATGGTACGGACATCGAGGAGATGGCACAAAGATCCCTTTATTACTGGGGAAAAGAGCCATCTCACTGAAGCAATCAATGCCTCCTCCCCTGTAAGGAACGGCCTCTGATATGATATACACAAGGCCCTAGGCTAGGCCAGACACGAAAACTGTTCAATCAAGCCAAAAGCTTAAACTCTATCCAAAACATGCAGGTGAAAGCCTTTGACATCTCTCAGCCTTAGAACTTCAGGGATACACAACAACCAACAGCGGATGAAATGGGCAAAATTGTTAGTACTGTAACGGTTGTAAAACTGGCACACTTACTCCAATTCCTAGCAAGTTGTTTTTTTTTTTTAACCATAATTTACTTTATTTTTATTCGCCTTGAAAAGCATGAAGGCTACATACATATGAACCATACTATTACATGCGACATACACACTAAATGCAGCAATATATTGAGTCCCAGACGCATTAAAATTAGATGCGATCCCTGTCTAGTGGGGTCACTGTGTATGTTTAAGGACAACTATCACTCGCAGGAGAAAGAAGATAAGACTACAGAGCCAAGGATGATGGATAGTACAAGTTAATGAGTTGGTTTCAGTTATCATCAATCTGCATGTATTTGAAACAGGATCAACACCTCCGGGCCCATTGTTCTCCACATGCAATAAGAAATTCCAATCTGGCCGCATACCCTGCTTTAGACAAGCTGGGTAAACAAGGCTCCTCTTGGTTGAAGACAAGCGATAGAAATAAGACCTGTTTTATGTCCCGTCATTGTTAATTCTGAGATTCACAGTCTACCTCTCCAGAGGGTTGGGATTTTTTTTTTTAAGCAAACACCAAATTTTGTGATTTTTGACAGCACTTTCTGATCAGTAAAGAAGCTGGGAGAAACAACCCTCATTCTAAGATGCTGGCGTTAAATGGAGATCACTTTGACAGAGGCTCCGAAGCCAAAACTCTCAATATTTTCCAGCTTACCACAACCAATAAAAAAGCACATGTGCGGCCATAAAACAGAACAAGCAGTCATGAAAGGGACATAGAGAGAGGCAGACGGACAGTGGGCCAGCACTCACAGTGCGCCCTGGGACACTGAATTCTGTGTGTCCCTGGCACAGCATATCGGGCTTCCCTCCCGCTGGAAGCCTTGCTTGCTGGGGACGACGCGCCTGCTGCTCACAGCACTGACTCCCTGCCTGTGGACCCACCCTCAACCCCTCACTGATGAAAAAGGACAGCCGCTCCCAGGGAAGCTGCTGAAACTAGAGGCTGCGAGGTCCTTCATCCCCACATCATCGCTCTGTGAACAGTCCTGGGAAAGAGACACCCACAGTGCAGCGGGGGATAATCCGAAGGCTTGAGCGGCTCTCACTGCCCAGCACATCGGGAAGCACGAGCACTCTGGAGCCCCAAGATCTGGGCTTGGAATTTGGCCCCAACATTAACTAGCTGTGTAAGCGCTTTACTTTCTCTAAGACTCATAGTCTTCATCTGTAAAATGGGACTGTGGCTCATGGCCTGGCAGCAATATTAGGGATCTATTTTAAAAGTTTAAGAATGACATGCATTAAATAAACGCTCGATTATCCAGGAGGTGCTCAATACAGGGTAGTTTGTTCTTGCTACTTATTTTAACTCTCTTTTATGTATTTCCTCATTTCTAAGCTTATCGAGACTCAGTGAAGCAAGGATTAAGTCATAAAGCAAAGACGAGGACATCACACATGGAAGATGCTTTACGTTCACTTCTCTCTCGCAAATATATATATATATTTCCTTTATGTTGGAAGGTTCTGGGGAAGAGAATTTCTGAAAGGTGGCCACGAGAGTCTCTGTGAGTTGTGCGTGGTCACAAATGGTCATCCCAATAGCCAGAGGGTCCACTACTGGCACAAACCAAGGACAGACGGGCTGCTTGCCTGAAAATCGTGTGGAGGCCAGGGGAAAATCTGAGCAATGACACAGAGGACCATCTCCTCCTGGTGTTGAAAGGGTCTTGGAGAGGCTCTGATTTCACCCCTTTACAGTACAGCTCTCCTTTGTAATTTATACTCCATCTGTATCCTGAAAAGATCGAATATGATTTTTATAAAAGACAATCCTTTAAATAAAAAACATTTTCTAGTTTACAAACGAGAAGTTTGGGAAGGCTGAATGACTATAAAGGAGATGTTGGGTCAGGGACTCTCTCATATGTGGGAATGGGAACCTGTGTCCCCTAGGAAGACAGAGATCCGGATCTGGTCTATGATCCCCAGGCTGGAGAGTCACAGCAGAGCAAGAGTGAGGGACGGGGGTAACCTCAGTAGCTGCTATGGGAACTGTCCTCACTTGCTCTTGAAGGAAGTTCTCGAGCTATATATAACATGGTGCTGAAAGAAGCTTGTTACGAGGCAGGAGAATTTATGTTCTGGTTGAGCTGCAAAGTCGAGGTGTGTACGGATTATGATAGGAACGTCAGCGGGGTCCATCGTGCAGCGACAGGACCCCATGATGGAGGCATCACCATGTCTGTTCCCTTCGCGTCCCATGTTAGCCAGCTTCTCACCCAAGCGTGTGCTTTGCTACTTATCAAGACTTTATGAAATGTGGCTACCTAACTAACCTCAGTACATAAATAAAACTTCAAGTTTAATTTTAGCAAGCAACAGTTTGTGTGTAATTTTTTTTTGACCTGACCCTCGTTTCCCGGTCTTTCTAAACCACAGGCTTTAACAAAGACAACTTCCTCTCAGAGGGCCAACTAACAGACCACATAGCAAGAGTGCCTTCTTTTAATGATATTTTTCTGAGCAGCTTTCATGTACTTTGTCTACTGCAAGAAGTAATTAAACCCAGTATCAGCCAGAGTGTGAAGCAAGCCAGCTTTGGAATTTCTGGCCTGAACTTTCTGAACTTCATCCTTTTTCTGTCCCTTCTCCAGATACCATCGAGTGACATCTTCCAAGATGCAGTCATTCAGCACCCTCTCACCCATGTCCTCAGAAAAAACTAATTATTCATCCTCTTTTGTTGAACTGCAAACACGCTTCTTCTAAAAGCTGAATTATATGAAATCAGTATTGACTAGCTTTGATCTGGAAAACCAGGAGATGCATGATGAGTCAACTTAGTATTGATGGCGTCTTGTGCTTTTTTAGTAATTGTGAAATGAAAAGAAGAGCCTTGTGTTTACAGGTGATCTTGGGTACAATCTAGCCCAGCTTGTTCGGGGTCTAAGGAATTAGAGAAGCTAACAGTTCCTGTTAGAAACAGAACATGATTAGATTTGGGATGAGTTGATCCCTATCTCAATGTTCTTATCTCCATAACAGGGGTCAGCAAACTTCTGTAAAAAGTGAGAGAGAGGATATTTTAGGGTTAGTGGGCTATATGGCTTCTATCATTGTAACATGAAAGGAACTAGAGATAATATGGGGCTTCCCTGGTGGCTCAGAGGGTAAAGAATCTACCTGCAATGCAGGAGACCTGAGTTTGATCCCTGGGTAGGGAAATACCCTGAAGAAGGGAATGGCAACACACTCCAGTGTTCTTGCCTGGAGAATTCCATGGACTGAGGAGCCCAGTGGGTTATAGTCCACGGGGCTGCAAGACACAACTGAGCGGCTAACACTTGCACTTTCATAGACAATATGTAAACAGATGAGTGTGGCTGTGTTTCAATAAAACTTTATTTACAAAAACAGGTGGTGGACTGGCTTTGCTCTGCAGGCTTTAGTGTGCCAAGTGCTGCTCTGTAGAATCCTAAAAATATCTGCAAACAGATGGGTGAGAGATTGTATGTTGAAAGCCTGTTCGACTGTTCGGGGATGCTCATTCGGCATAAAGATCTCACTGTCCTTCCATTTGCTCTGCCCTGGATTCTCCTTACAATCAGCAGCCAAAGAAGGTCAACGTTGCTGGCACGTGCTGGTGGGTGTATCGGGGCTGCAGACACCCACCTACGAGTTGTTTTCCACTTGCAAGATCAGATCACTCAGGACGGCACTAAAACTCATAACTCCAAGGAGCCTTAACTCCTTGGCTACATCTACAAAATATACTTCTGATCTGAGGAAAGGAGTGTGTTAGAATGTGTTGTCCATCAGGCTGGCTGTGCTACACAATTAGCTCCTAAGGGAAATTTTAATAGCTTTAGCAATCATTTAGTCAGGACCCTTCACGTGTTACCTGAAAGTAACCTCATTATGCCATTTGCATGTTGGTTGAACGGGGTTTGAACTGGCACCTGGGTCAGCTAGAGAGTTCGAATACACCCCCCCCCCCACAGCCCCCCATCTCTCTTGATAGCCAAGAAGGTATTCCGGCTATATCTACTTTCAATTTCAACTTGAGAAGCATGGGAAAATGCTACTAAGCAACTTAAAAGACTTTATTGGTCACATGCTTAGGCCAGAAATCCAAAACACAGAAGAGAATTACCATCAAGTCATTCCAAGAAGGAAAATAGATCAGTAAATATCAGGCATGATAGTAGAGTGATTGCAGCCAACATTCCTGCAGTGAGAGTCTGTTCGTCTGTCCATCCATTCAAGCATCCACCGATCCCTTCAAGCATCCATCCATCCATCTATCCAAATACCCAGGCATCCATAAATCCTTCTCCTATGAAATTTGAAGGCACTATACTAAGAGCTGAGGGGTCCCAGTGAGGTGGGGCAAGCTTCCTGCTGCAAGTGAGCTAAGGAGGGAGAAATTAAGGAGCAAAGACCACAATAGCAGATAAATAAGTAAATAAAAATTAAAATAATTAAAACTTGCAGCTATAGGAAATGTAACATAAAAATTAATTGTATCACACACACACACAAAGAAAAATGAAGGGAGTATTGTAAAGGAGAAACTTCTAAGAACAAACTAATATTTGGAACAACACATCAAAAAGCGGCAAAATATGAAATAATCAGCAGGGAGAGCTCTGAAGAGCTCCTGCCGAGTTATGAACCTGAAAGAACTTAGAGAATATGCTGCAGATGCCTGATGCAGCGTTGTTGAATCCATATGCCTTTTACCTCCTGNGGAACAACACATCAAAAAGCAGCAAAATATGAAATAATCAGCAGGCAGAGCTCTGAAGAGCTCCTGCCGAGTTATGAACCTGAAAGAACTTAGAGAATATGCTGCAGATGCCTGATGCAGCGTTGTTGAATCCATATGCCTTTTACCTCCTGGTGCTAAACCAGGAAACCCGTTTCCAAAAGGTGGAAGAGCTCGCTGGGTACCACAGCCTGCCTTCAAACAGGCAGAACTATTGTTCTTTAAATTACATAATACTGATGCTTTCTATGAGTGAGTCACATCAGCTTTTAAGAATTCTAAATTGAAATACTTTTATCTTAAAATACTGTAAACCCAACTTTTTAGAGAAGATTGGAGGTAAGAAGTGGGTCAAATACCCAAAAGTGATCAAGGACATTTAAAAAGCTTAAGTGGCATGAACTGGTAGCCAAGATCCCTGGGAAGTTGAAAACAATGACAGGTTTTATCTGTACCCAGGAAATGAGAAAGAGATTCAAAGGAAGATCTCACGACCCAAATCGATGTTAAAATCTGGATTATCGTCAGTGATTTTTATGGCATCATCTCCTAATTCATTGCTCATGTCATTTACTAACTGACCAGTTTCTTCAGGTGTATTGATCACATATTTGATCAACGTTTCTGTTGACAATTTATCCAGTAGAACTAAATACCAATGAGGTTTTGAACCGATCAAATTCTAAGATTCACCATTTATCTGGTTTCGAGTCACCTTTCTGCTGACAGAACCAAAGGTACAGTTCTAGATCCAGAAGAACCAGCACCCAACTAAAAGACAACGCAGCCTGGATATGAACCCTCCTGCCTTCAATCAACCAAGAGAAAAGAGAGAAGACTCCAGCGGTACTTACCTGCAGGTGAAGGGGTGCTGCACCCGCTCGGAGGCGGCGGGCCGTGGAGGCCGTGGAGCGGGGGCAGGGAAAGGCCGCCGATGACAGGCGGGAAGAGCAGCGGGTAGGGCGCGGCGGGACAGTGAGCCATGTGGCCGCTCACCGCCGTGACACGGCACGCGGGGCTGCTGGTGGTCATGCTCCGGCCTTCACGGGATGAGAGGCGCTCGGGGGCAGGGACGCATCACTCCAGGCCTGGCACCACAGTGGGGTAGGTCAGTTCGGAGCGAGAGTGGAATCTGAGCTGTGATCTGGGCCGAAGTCAAGAAGATTCAGCAGATGACCTTGCTTCCTCCCAGCACGGTTTCTCTGCCTCTCATTTCGCTGCGCTGACGACAGGAAGGACGGCTCTTCGTCCAGCTTCTCAGCTGAAGGCTGGCAAGTGCTGTCACTTTAAAAGTCCAGAGCTGCTAATCCTGTAAGTAAAAAAAAATGTATATCACATAGGTCAAAAGTATTTCCTTCTTTATTGTTATTACATGAAGAATCTCTACTATTAATCTGGGACTCCTAATTCCCAGTTGTTCCCCTATACTCACTACCTTACTTTTCTTAAATTCTCAAATTCTAATGTAGACTAAAACTTCTACACAATTTCAAACTAACCCTGACTGTCTGATATTAAATAACTCCCTTCACCCAACCCTATCTTTCCCCATATTCCTCCCCACCCCCACCCCCACCACTTCATTTTTCTCCAGGATACTTACACAGCTCCATCCATTATCTGGGGGAGTGTTTATTTCTGTCTCCTCCATTAGAATGCATTCACTAGCAGGGCAGGGTTTTTCTCTGGTTTGTTAACAGCTATGCTTTAAGCTCCCGTAAGAGTTACCTAACACGCAATAGATTCTCAGTGAGTATTTGTTGACTAGCTGACTGAACGAATGTTGTCCTCATCTGTGTGCTTTCAAGACGCTAGACTTCCAACTTTGGGTTTTACGTAGCCATTTGGAATGACCTACTCAGCAAGATAAATATCATTGCGAGGGAAAATGATAACCTAGCGAAAGTAAGGAAGAGACACAACCACTAAAGATCTGTGAAATAGTTTAATACCAGCTCCTCACTGTAAACTTTCCTGTAAGAGCACCATCCGTCCATTGCTCTGCACAACCATCAAATCCGTTTGTCTGCGTTCAGTCATCCATCCATCCATCCAATCCTCACTTGCCATTATGTGCCAGCTGCCAGTGTGGGCACTGGAGGTACACAGGGGTCAAGTGCTACTGCACTTCTAGTCCTCATGAAATTTCTAATTTTAACAGCTCCTAACTGAGGTCCTAATGTTAAGAGCGTTCAATTGCCCTGTTCCCCATGAAGGACACTGCAAGGGTACACAGCACTCAGAATTCTTTGATAGTGAAATAGATTCTAGGGTGGGCTGACAGTGGACTTCATAGGCTCACTTGGGCCCTAATGACCAATATTCGCTAAAATTCCCAAACTCCGGTGCCCTATGAATGGCAAGCCCTGATGGTCAACCATCTGGCATGAAACAGGAATAGGATCTCCAGGCCATGGCGAAGAGCATGATTTCAGAGCAAGACTGCCAAGGCACCAGTCACGGCTCTGTCCCCTTGGACAATTGTCTCACTCACCAACAGGTCAGTTTTTATTGTAAAATGGGGGTAATAGCAGGATTCGAAGTAACGAGGTAATACCAAAAGAAAACCAGTTCCTGGTGCAGTGTAAACACCAGGTAAATAATAAACTTTTGGCAGTGTTTGCCTTTTTCGTCTCGTGAGAATAAGCTTGCTGGAATGAACTGTGGCTTTGAGGTTAGGGCAGGGAGGAGACTACATCAGAGTGTTACCCAGGACCCTACGGGCCTTCCCAGGACAGGCCTCTCCCCATATCCTCTGCTACAGTTCCTCTTTAAGGTACCTGGATGATAGCATNGAGAGATTGAACTCAATTCCACTGTAACAAAAAGCAAGAGAGTATTTAAGTGTTAGAGTGTGTGAACAGAAAAATACTGAAGGAAGTTAGTAGGGACATTGATGGCTGTATTTAAGCTGCCTGTGTTTGCTAATTACTTCTTGTCAGATTTAGGCTCCTGCCCTTCCATGTAGAGGTGTTCTATCTTTGATAATTATATTTCAAAGAGATGGCTCTCAGATTCTCAAGACATCTATTCCTCTATTATAGGTGGTTTGCATCTTAAAGGGGCTGAGAAAGACCTTATAATTGCAAGTGTTCTAAAGTAAGCTGCTCCAAAAAAAGGGATGTCAAGGGCCCATAATCAAAAGTTTATTTAAGCTGAAGGAAATGTTAAAACCATCTTGGTCAAAAGATAAATACAGGGTAATGAGGTAAAAGCTATGGTAATAGTCTGTGTATTAGGTTCTTAAGTCTAAGGTGAAGGACTAATGCCTGATTTGGGGAAATTTGTGAAAAACTTTGAAATGGGCCAAAAACATTACTAAGCACTTTCAGTAGAAGAGTATGTGTTTTTTAATGCACACTCTACCGGCTTTCTAGTTCTATGGGGTTTGTGCCTTTCATGATCTATGAGAAATTTTTCAATGTTTTATAATAGAAATTATAGTTAACTGGCAGCAATTCAAATGAATCTTTTTCATAGACCTGCAAATGAGATCTGTCAGGGACAATTCATTTTCCTGCTCCCTCCACTCATGTGGTAAGCCTGTTTTATATCTACATATAAATTATTTACACCTCTTTATAAATTGATTTCAGTATTTGTTATCGCTTATATATGTGGGGTCCTTTGAATAATTGGAACATTTTACTGCTTCCCTTATTAATGAGTGAGTTGGTACAATATTTGACACATGTTCATTTTAATATGATAATTTTGATTTTATCTTAAAAATTGTTTTTTAATACCTGTAGTAGAAAAGAAGTTCATGACCCAGTGACGAGTGTGGGGCTTAAGGAGAAGGGAAAAGACGAAGAAGCTGTTGAATTGTGAACCAAGGTGCCTGGATAACTAATTTATCATAACCAGATATAGGGGAAGCAGGATGAAGACAAGTTCTTGTGTTGTAGGGAGAGGAAAGGTTTTCTTTTCTTTTCTTCCTTATTTCCTTTTTTCCTTTCTTTCTTTCTTTTTTTTTTAAAAAAAAAAAAAAAACAAATACTGAGTTTGAGAGGAAGTTATAATATCCTGGCCAATGTCTTGCCCTTTGGAAAGGTGTGACTGGAGCTCTTGAGACAGGTCAAGGCTAGAGGCATCAATCTGGGAATTGTTTGCACAGAAGTGGCTATGGAGTGATAATCTCCCTGAGGAAGGAAATAAAGAGAGGAGATGAAGACAGAGTCTTGAAGATCTCCCAGATTTAGGGACAAGATGAAAAGTTGAGACAGCAGAGTAAGATAGATCAAAAACAATAAAATGTTCACTATTTTGGGGGGTGGGACATCTAGGAACCTTGGTAATCTTTCATCTATTTTTTTCCCCTGAGAATGTTGTTTTAAACCTCATAGCCGTATTTCTATCATATAACCTGCATTCACACAACCTGGTCTCCATGTCTTCAATATTCATCCCTCTCCCTTGATAGTTCTGAGTCTGTCTGTCACTTGGAACCCAAGAACCAAGGTGTACAACTGGGCGCAAGTGGATTCGTGTCTCTGAGTATCAGTTTTCTCATATGACAAAGGGGACAGTTATGCTTTCTCCATATAGTAATTGTGAGAAATAAGTGTGATAACATGAGACACCATCTAGAACAGCACTTGGCAAATAGTAAATGTTCTTTGACTCTGAGGTTGAATTGCCAAATAAGCTACCCCATGATGGCATTATTCATCTGTAACTTGTGTCTACAGCTGAAAGATTTATAATTATACTGCATTTATTGGGGGAGACCTATTTATCACAATGAAAAATTGTTTTTTTGTACTCTAAGAGAATTAGCTTTCTTCTAAATTTCATTTTCTTATTTCTTTTTTCCTTTTCTTTTCTTGACTTTAGTGTATCCTGGGAAACATTTTTTTTCCCCTTGTCTGTGGTTCATTTCATGATAAACTGTCATAAGCTTATACATGGAGACTACAAAAATATCAGGAAAATATGGAATTGTAAAGCTAGAGTTCAATCAAATACAGAACTTTAGTTTAATATGAAACTTTATATTTTTTTTTCCCGTGGGCATTCCATATTGTAGGGAGCATGGAGGTGGCTTGCTCTAAGAATTCGGGAGTAATTAGGTAATTTGTTCTCTGCCATCATCTACTTTTTGTGTTACATTTTATTCATGAGCTTTTCTTAAACACATATTTATAATTGGAAGGTTTGGGGGCCCATTGCATGCTTTTTTTTTTTTTTTTTTGTTTGTTGTAAGTTTCCATGACAAAAGGGTAGCTTACTGTTCCCAGAGCTTTGGTTTCTACTGTTTTTCAAAATAATAAGACCAAAACAATCCTTAAGCCAAAGAGCCACGTTTTGCAGGAGCATATAGTCTTCTACAATAGCACAGTCACAATAACAACTAATGCTACTAATANTTTCTCTAGGAATCAATCTGAAAATAGCACTTTTTTATTTTTAACTTCATCATACCCAACCCTTCTTTATGGAAGGGAAAAAGAAGAAAGTCTTTAGGTTTCTGTTGAATTTCCATCCCTTTCCTATAGTTTCAAAAAGATCAGACAGATTCCACATATTGGGAGCCACATAAAGCAGAAACCAAATCAGATGCATATGTGAAGCTGTGATAAAAGAAAGCTTTACAGAAAGGAAATAAAGGGCAAGCAGGCATACCTGGGTGTCAGCTGAAGAAAGTCTTACTGTCGTAATTAAATGCTCAGAGAAAATAGTATCAAGCATTGCCTGTGGACCCACTGGTGAGTGACTCATTCGTTTGGTTCTTCTGTAAATGGGAGACCCAAGTGCCTATTTAGAAAATCTGTTGATATGGTATTATATGAAACACTTTAATAACCATTGTTATTTGTCAGATCCTTAGTCTGTGCAAGAACTATGTTAAACGACCTGGCATTCATTTGTCTAATCCTAGTGGTAGTTCTATGAAGGGGGGATCCAGCATTGGCNTGTTGATATGGTATAATATGAAACACTTTAATAACCATTGTTATTTGTCAGATCCTTAGTCTGTGCAAGAACTATGTTAAACGACCTGGCATTCATTTGTCTAATCCTAGTGGTAGTTCTATGAAGGGGGGATCCAGCATTGGCTTCATTTTATAGGTGAGAAAACTGAGCCCAGAAAGGTTAGATAAACCACCCCAAGTTTATACCTGGTAAATTCCAGAGCCAGAATGTGAACTTAGGCTCTATGGAGTCAAAGACTATCCCCAATCATTCTGCTAAAAAGTTCATGCTACATTTTAAAGTATCCAATTAATCTACTTAAGAATGAGTCTATCTAAGATACAAAGTTGAAGGAAGCCAGTACAACCATCAAAAATAGTTTATGTTCTCAATTATTAAATCATGTGTTAAAAAAAATTACTTTAGGTATTTATTTCATTGTCCCATGTGTCCTCAGTTGCTCGGTTATGTCTGACTCTTTGTGATCCCATGGACTGTAGCCTGCCAGGTTCCTTTGTACATAAAATTTTCCCAGGCAAGCATACTGGGAAATGGGTTGCCATTTCCTACTCCAGGGGATCTTTCTAGCCCAGGTTTCTAACATGCATCTCTTGTGCCTCCTGCATTGGCAGGCGGATTCTTTTACCACTACACCTGCATTGCTGGCTTGAAATGCAGCGTTCAAAAAACTGAGATCATGGCATCTGGTCCCATCATTACATGGCAAATAGAAGGAAAAAAGTGGAAGCAGTGAAAGGTTTTATTTTCCTGGGCTCCAAAACTACTGCAGTTGGTGACTGCAGTTATGAAATTAAAAGACACTTGCTTCTTGGAAGAAATGCTATGGCAAACCTAGACAGTGTATTAAAAAGCAAAGCCATCACTTCACCAACAGAAGTCCATATAGTCAAAGCTATGGCTTTACAGCTAATCATGTATGAATGGTATGAATGTGAGGACTGGAGCAAAAAGAAGACTGAGCACTGAAGAATTGATGCTTTCAAACTGTAGTGTTGGAGAAGACTCTGGAGAGTCCCTTGGACTGCAAGGAGATCCAACCAGTCAACCGTAAAGGAAATCCATCCTGAATATTCATTGGAAGGACCAATGCTGAAGCTGAAGCTCCAGTAGTTTGGCCATCTGATGCAAAAAGCTTTACTCATTGAAAAAGAAGCTGATGCTGGGAAAGACTGATGGCAAGAAGAGAATGATGCAACAGAGGACGAGATGGTTCGATGGTATCACTGACTCAATAGACATGAGTTTGAGCAAACTCCGGGAGATAGTGAAGGACAAGATAGCCTGGTGTGCTGCAGTCTATGGGGTTGCAGAGTCAGACCTGACTTAGCAACAGAACAACAACAACAACGCCAAGGGATCTTCCTCACCCAGGGATCGAAACTATGTCTCATGCATCTCCTGCATTCTCAGGCAGATTCTTTTACAACTATACCACCTGGGAAGCCCATTTCATTCTATGTTTAAGGTAATAATTTAGTTCCATGTACCTCAATTAGTGGGCCTGGTAGATCTAACAGTGTATATTGATTACTTACGGATCAAGAAGAGTGACAAGTACTAACTAGATCTTTTTGTTCCCCTGCCCTCTTTCTTCTTTTTTTTTTTCTTTTTAAAGAAGCATTTATTGAACACTTACTAAACTCTTGTATTGGAGCAATGAGAAACTTGCTACATTTACAGTGCTTTAATTCCAGAAAATTTAACAAATATGAGTATTTCTGATCGTGATCAATGGCATGGAGAATATAAAATAGGAGGCTGTGATGATAACTGGGTAGTAGCATTCCTTTAGGCAGAATCATCCTGAGATATTCGGCTAATGACCTGAGGGATAAGAAGCCAACCACCCAAAGAACTGAAATCAAGCCTCCCAGGAATTAAAAAACAAACACACGAAAAACAGCAAGGACAGAAGCCCCATGAAAGACTTTGATATGTTTACAGAACCAACAAGTCGATGTGACTGGCCCATGATAACAGTGACAGGAGTTGAAGCCAGAATTAGAGGGTTGGAATAGTCCCTTAGGACCTTGCAGGTTCTTGTAAGGAGACTGGATGTTCCCTTCAATAGAGAAATCATTTAAATGGGGATGGTGCCATGATCTAAGTTTTAAAAGCTAACTCTGTTGTGAAGAGAAAGAACTTAGGGGTCAGGAGTAGAAGCAGAGGGACACTTCAGGAGGTATTTAGAGTGAGGTAGAACAAGGGTGATGGCAGCCAGATATAAGACCAATCAACCAAGGGTGCTATTTTTTTTAGAGGGAAAGGGGTAATGGATGGTAGGTAAGCAACTAACTTACCTTCTGTAGATGAGATAATAAAGGATGAGATTAAGAGAAGAATCAGATTTAAGAAGTAAGGAGGTATAGAAGCTGCTTTATTCTATGTAATTTATGGAGATTGTGATTTATTATAACAGGTTTCTTTGTGGATATATACATCTACCTATATCCATACTTTGTTTTCCTTCAAGTGCTTCACAGTTCATAGCTGAGGCCAATGACTTGTCTTCCTTCTCCTGCCCTCTTCCTGAGCCCTTCTGTAGTTTCAACAGCACCTCGGGGTCTAGGGCCACTTAAGAGGATCTGGTGAGATCTAGATCTGAGACTCAGTGCTAAAGCACACTTTGAAAAATTGAGGCTAATACTTCCTTTAGAGACTGGAAAAGATTGATGTTTAAAAATGAACTATCCTCCAGGCAATGGAATATTATTCAGCACTAAGAGAAAAGAAACTATCAAGCCATGAAAATATTTAGTGGAAACTTAAATTCATATTACTAAGTGAAAGAAGCTAATCTGCAAAGGCTCCATACTTTTTGGTTCCAACTTTATGGCACTCTGAGCCATACCAGTGGCTCCCTGGTAAAGAATCCACCTACAATACAGGAGCCACAGGAGATGTGAGTTTGATCCCTGGGTTGAGAAGATTCCCTGGAGGAGGGCATGGCAACCAACTCCAATATTCTTGCCTGGGGAATCCCATGGACAGAGAAGCCAGGCAGGCTACAGTCCATAGGGTTGGAAAGAGTCGGACACCACTCAAGTGACTTAGTATGCATGCAGATATGACACTTTGGAAAATGTTAAACAATAGAGATAATAGAAAGAATAGTGCTGGAGATAGAAGGAGGGAGAGAGATGAATAGGCAGAACACAGAAGATTCTTATGATAGCAAAAATCCTCTTTATCATAATATAATAATGGATATATATCATTATAAATTTGTTCAAATCCATAAAATGTACAACAATGAGAGTGAGCANTCAAGTGACTTAGTATGCATGCAGATATGACACTTTGGAAAATGTTAAACAATAGAGATAATAGAAAGAATAGTGCTGGAGATAGAAGGAGGGAGAGAGATGAATAGGCAGAACACAGAAGATTCTTATGATAGCAAAAATCCTCTTTATCATAATATAATAATGGATATATATCATTATAAATTTGTTCAAATCCATAAAATGTACAACAATGAGAGTGAGCACTAAGGTAAATTGTGGACTTTCAGTGTTATGAACTATCAGTGTAGGCTCATTTGTGTTAAAAAAAAAAAAAAAGGGCTATTCTGGTGAGTAATGTTGATAATGAAGGAGTCTATGCATGCACAGGGACTTGGGTCATATAGGAAATCTCTATATCTCCCTCTCAACTTTGTTGTAAACCTAAAACTATTCTTTCAAAAGTCTTAAAAAATGAACTATGATGACTTTACATATTTTTTAATTATTTTTTTTATCAAAGGATAATCGCTTTACAAAATTTGCTGTTTTCCGTCAAACATCAACATGAAACAGCCATACTTATAAATATATTCCCTCCATTTTGAAATCACTTCTCATCTCCCTCCCCATCCCACCCCTCTAGGTTGATACAGAGCGCCTGTTTGAATTTCCTGAGCCATACAGCAAATTCCCATTGGCTATCTATTTTACATATGGTAATGTAAGTTTCCATGTTACTCTTTCCATACATCTCACCCTCTCCTCCCCTCTCTCCCTGTCCATAAGTCTATTCTCTATGTCTGTTTCTCCACTGTTGCCCTGTAAATAAATTCTTCAGTACCATTTTTCTAGATTCTGTATATATGTGTTAGAATATGGTATTTATCTTTCTCTTTCTGACTCGCTTCAATCTCTATATAGGTTTTAGGTTCATCCACCTCATCAATACTGACTCAAATATGTTCCTTTTTATGGCTGAGTAATATTCCTTATGTACATGTACCACTACTTCTTTATCCATTCATCTGTTGATGGGCATCTAGGTTGCTTTCATGTTCCAGCTATTAAATGGTGCTATAATGAAAAATGTGTCTCTTTCAATTTTGGTTTCCTCAGGATATATGCCTAGGAGTGGGATTACTGGCTCATATGGTGGTATTATTCCTAGTTTTTTAAAGGAATCTCCATACTGTCTTCTTTTTCTTGGGGATGGTCTTATTCCATTCTCATGTACAATGTCATGAACCTCTATCCATAGTTCATCAGGCACTCTATCTACCAGATCAAGTCCCTTAAATCTATTTCTCACTTCCACTGTATAGTCATAAGGAATTTGATTTAGGTAATACCTGAATGATCTAGTGGTTTTCTCCACTTTCTTCAATTTCAGTCTGAATTTGGCAATAAGGAGTTCACGATCTGACCCACAGTCAGCTCCTAGTCTTGTTTTTACTGACTGTATAGAACTTCTCCATCTTTGGCTGCAAAAAAAATAATCAATCTGATTTTGGTGTTGACCATCTGATGATGTCCATGTATATAGTCTTGTGTTGTTGGAAGAGGGTGTTTGCTATGACCAGTGCATTCTCTTGGCAGAACTCTATTAGCCTTTTCCCTGCTTCATTCTGTCTCCAAGGCCAAATTTGCATGTTACCCCGAGAAAAAGAAATGCAAAAAAGCAAAATGGCTCTCTGAGGAGGCCTTACAAATAGCTGTGAAGAGGAGGGAAGTGAAAAGCAAAGGAGAAAAGGAAAGATATACCCATTTGAATGCAGAGTTCCAAAGAATAGCAAGGAGACATAAGAAAGACTTCCTCAACAATCAGTGCAAAGAAACAGAGGAAGACAACAGAATGGGAAAGACTAGAGATCTCTTCAAGAAAATTAGAGATACCAAGGGAACATTTCATGCAAAGATGGGCTCAATAAAGGACAGAAATGGAGGAACCTAACAGAAGCAGAAGATATTAAGAAGGGGTGGCAAGAATACACAGAAGAACTGTACAAAAAAGATCTTCATGACCCAGATAATCACTGGTGTGATCACTCATCTAGAGCCAGACATCCTGGAATGTGAAGTCAAGTGGGCCTTAGAAAGCATCACCATGAACAAAGCTAGTGGAGGTGATGAAGTTCCAGTTGAGCTATTTCAAATCCTGAAAGATGATGCTGTGAAAGTGCTGCACTCAATATGTCAGCAAATTTGGAAAACTCAGCAGTGGCCACAGGACTGGAAAAGGTCAGTTTTCATTCCAACCCCAAAGAAAGGCAATGCCAAAGAATGCTCAAACTACTGCACAGTTNTTAGTAGTATAGTAGGGAAAAAATGTTTTATAGTTGACAAAGAACTGCTCCAGTCACTTTTCTAGCCTATTCTTTTCCAAAGGCCAAATGTTATGTGATACAATAGTTTTTAATTCTCACACTCTGAAACTTCAGAATTAAGCTGATTCCAAGGGCTGAGGAAAAAAATAAGTAAGAGAGCTGAACAAAGGAAGTGAGGCTGACTAACAAGTAGAAAAGAGGTGGTAATAGCAGCCTGCAGTATCTCATGTCTGTTAAATAGTGCCCAAAGTTCTTAAGAAACAGAATCTAACAGGAAATTGTCCGTAAAAATGTGAAGTCAGATTTGAAGATTTTCTCAACAGATGATTTTGGGGGGCATGATTTTAGACTGCCCATAAACATATTTAAGTTCTTAAACTGGGTAGCATGTGAGGAAAATATAGTTTTCAAGGGGAAATTAAATTTTTTTTTTCTATTTAAAATTTTAAAGGACATGGTACTGATGAATCCTTTACTTCTGGAAAGCAGAAAATGAAAAAATTAAGGTAATGATCATTAATGAAATGCGATACACATAGGTATTCTGTAACCAGCTGAACTACAGGTGATTAATCATTGAGGCAATCACTTATTCTTTTCTATTTTTAGGAATCTCTGATAGTTCCATTATATATGCACAATAATGAAAGCACCTCTTCAGAAGCACCTGATTGTTAAATGGGTTATGGAGCTAAATGAAATACAAATCAGCCAACATTTTAGGTTAACTGTCATTTTTACATGAAAAAACTGCTAGCTTTTAATATATACACTATGGCAAATGAACGTCAACATTCTAGGAGTCAGTGAAATAAAATGGATTGGAATGGGTGAATTTAACTCAGATGACAATTATATCGACTACTATGGGCAGGAATCCCTTAGAAGACATGAAGTAGCCATCATAATCAACAAAAGAGTCTGAAATGCAGTACTTGGATGTAATCTCAAAAACAACAGAATGATCTCTGTTCGTTTCCAAGGCAAACCATTCAATATCACAGTAATCCAAGTCTATGCCCCAACCAGTAACGCTGAAGAAGCTAGACTTGAACGGTTCTATGAAGATCTACAAGGCCTTGTAGAACTAAAACCCCCAAAAGATCTTTTCATTATAGGGGACTGGAATGCAAAAGTAGGAAGTCAAGAAACACCTGGGGTAACAGGCAAATTTGGCCTTTGAATACGGAATGCAGCAGGGCAGAGGCTAATAGAGTTTTGCCAAGAGAACGCACTGGTCATAGCAAACACCCTCTTCCAAGAACACAAGAGAAAACTCTACACATAGACATCACCAGATGGTCAACACAAAAATCAGATTGATTACATTCTTTTCAGGCAAAGATGGAGAAGCTCTATACAGTCAGCAAAAACAAGACTGGGAGCTGATTGTGGCTCAGATCCTGAAGCCATAGGATCTTAAATTGAAGAAAGTAGGGAAACCACTAGAACATTCAGTTCAGTTCAGTAAAGTTCATTTGCTCAGTCGTGTCTGACTCTTTGCGACCCCATGAATCACAGCACTCCAGGCCTCTCTGTCCATCA
>SJYV01030329.1:3476709-3539780 GCA_006410875.1 Neotragus pygmaeus | reverse complement strand
AAAGGACGCTTACTCCTTGGAAGAAAAGTTATGACCAACCTAGATAGTATATTCAAAAGCAGAGACATTACTTTGCCGACTAAGGTCCGTCTAGTCAAGGCTATGGTTTTTCCTGTGGTCATGTATGGATATGAGTTGGACTGTGAAGAAGGCTGAGTGCTGAAGAATTGATGGTTTTGAACTGTGGTGTTGGAGAAGACTTGAGAGTCCCCTGGACTGCAAGGAGATCCAACCAATCCATTCTGAAGGAGATCAGTCCTGGGATTTCTTTGGAAGGAATGATGCTGAAGCTGAAACTCAGTACTTTGCCCACCTCATGCGAAGAGTTGAGTCATTGGAAAAGACTCTGATACTGGGAGGGATTGGGGCAGGAGGAGAAGGGGACAACTGAGGATGAGATGGCTGGATGGCATCACTGACTCGATGGACGTGGGTCTGAGTGAACTCTAGGTGTTGGTGATGGACAGGAAGGCCTGGCGTACTGTGATTCACGGGGTCGCAAAGTTCAGACACGACTGAGTGACTGAACTGAACTGAGCGACTGGACTGAACTGAATACTTTCTTCCGTAGTGGTTGTATCGATTTACATTCCCACCAACAAAGCAAGAGTGTTCCCCTTTATCCACACCCTTTCCAACAGTTATTGTTTGTAAACTTTTTGATTTGGGCTATACTGACTGATGTGAAGTGATTTCTCATTGAAATTTTGATTTGCATTTCTCTAGTAATGAGTGATGTTGAGCATCTTTTCATGTGTTTGTTAGCCATGTGTATGTCTTCTTTGGAGAAATGTCTGTTTATGTCTTTTCCCCACTTTTTGATTGGGTTGTTTGTTTTTCTGGTATTGAGTAGTATGAGCCACTTGTATATTTTGGAAATTAATCCTTTGTCAGTTGTTTCATTTGCTATTATTTTTTCCCATTCTGAGGGGTATGTTTTCACTTTGCTTATAGTCTTCTTTGCTGTTAAAAAAGCTTTTAAGTTTAATCAGGTCCCACTTGTTTACTTTTGTTTTTGTTTCCATTACTCTAGGAGGTGATTCATAGAGGATCTTGCTTTGATTTATGTCATCGAGTGTTCTGCCTATGTTTCCTCTAAGAGTTTTATAGTTTCAGATGTTACATTTGGGTCTTTAATCCATTTTGAGTTTATCTTTGTATATTGTGTTACAAAGTGTTCTAATTTTATTCTTTTACATGTAGCTGTCCAGTTTTCCCAGCACCATTTATTGAAGAGGCTGTCTTTGGCCATTGTATATTCTTGCCTCCTTTGTCAAAAATAAGGTACCCATAGGTGCACGGGTTTTTTTCTGGGCTTTCTATCTTGTTCCTTTGGTCTATATTTATTTTTGTGCCAGTACCATACTGTCTTGATGACCGTAGTTTTATAGTACAATCTGAAGTCAGGAAAGTCGTTCCTCCAGCCCATTTTGCTTTCTCAAGACTACCTTGGCTATTCAGAGTCTTTTGGGTTTCCGTATGAATTGTGAAATTTTTTGTTGTAGTTCTGTGAAAAATGTTGTTGGTAATTTGATAGAGATCGCACCGAATCTGTAGATTGCATTTGGTAGTATAGTCATTTTCACAATATTGATTCTTCCCACCCAAGAACATGGAATAGCTCTCCATTGTTTTATATCATCTTTGATTTCTTTCATTAGTTTCTTATAATTTTCTGTGTACCGTTCTTTTGTCTCCTTAGGTAAGTTTATTCGTGGATATTTAATTTTTTTGTTGCAATGGTGAATGG
This sequence comes from Neotragus pygmaeus, assembly GCA_006410875.1. Classification (NCBI taxonomy): domain Eukaryota; kingdom Metazoa; phylum Chordata; class Mammalia; order Artiodactyla; family Bovidae; genus Neotragus; species Neotragus pygmaeus. The sequence goes on along the minus strand of SJYV01030329.1, from coordinate 3,538,030 downwards.
TATTGATTCATTGATTTCTCTTTCTGATTTTTCATTGTTAGTATATAGAAATGCAAGTGATTTCTGTGTATTGATTTTGTATCCTGCAGCTTTGCTAAATTCACTGATAGCTCTAGTAATTTTCTGATACTATCTTTAGGGTTTACTGTGTACAGTATCAGGTAATTTGCAAACAGCGAGAGTTTTACTTCTTCTTTTCAAATCTGGATTCCTTTTATTTATTTTTCTTCTCTGATTTCTGTAGCTAGGACTTCCAGAACTGTGTTAAATAATAGTGGCAAAAGTGGACACCCTTGTCTTGTTCCTGATCTTAGGGAGAATGCTTTCAGTTTTTCACGATTGATAATAATGTTTGCTGTAGGCTTATCATATATGGCTTTTACTATGTTGAGGTAGGTTCCTTCTATGCCCATTTTTGGAAAATTTTAATCATACATAGCTGCTGAATTTTGTCAAAGGCTTTTTCTGCCTCTATTGAGATTATCATATAATTTTTATCTTTCATTTTGTTAATATGGTGTATCACATTGATTGATTTCCATATATTGAAGAATCCTTGCATCCCTGGAATAAACCCAACTTGATTATGGTGTATGAGCTTTTTGATGTGTTGCTGAGTTCTATTTGCTAAAATTTCGTTGAGGATTTTTGCATCTATGTTCGTCAGTGATATTGGCCTGTAGTTTTATTTTTCTGTGTTGTCTTTGGTTTTGGTATTAGGGAGATGGTGGCCTAGTAGAATGAGTTTGGAAGTCTTCCTTCCTTTGCAATTTTTTGAAAGAGTTTTGTAAGGATAAGCATTAGCTCTTCCCTAATGTTAGATATAATTCTCCTGTGAAGCCTTCTGGTCCTGAGCTTTTGTTTTGGGGGAGATTTTTAAAATCACAACTTCAATTTCAGTGATTGTAATTAGGTTGTTCATAATTTCTATTTCTTCCTGGTTCAGTCTTGGAAGATTGAACTTTTCTAAGAATCTATCCATTTCTTCCAGGTTATCTAATTTATTACCATATTCAGTTCAGTTCAATTCAGTCACTCAGTCATGTCCGACTTTTCGCGACCCCATGAATTGCAGCACACCAGGCCTCCCTGTCCATCACCATCTCCCGGAGTTCACTCAGACTCACATCCATCGAGTCTGTGATGCCCTCCAGCCATCTCAACCTCTGTCGTCCCCTTCACCTCCTGCCCCCAATCCCTCCCAGCATCAGAGTATTTTCCAATGAGTCAACTCTTCTCATGAGGTGGCCAGAGTACAGGAGTTTCAGCTTTAGCATCATTCCTTCCAAAGAAATCCCAGGGCTGATCTCCTTCAGAATGGACTGGTTGGATTTCCTTGCAGTCCAAGGGACTCTCAAGAGTCTTCTCCAACACCACAGTTCAAAACCATCAATTCTTCAGCGCACAGCCTTCTTCACAGTCCAACCCTCACATCCAAACATGACCACAGGAAAAACCATAGCCTTGACTAGANATTTATGAAAACTCTGGGTCATTTTTATTTTGTTTTTTTTAATAATTAAGAAATGCTTGACTCATTCTCTGTATAATTACTATGCAAAATACCTCAAACAAAAGTTGATTATCATCTTAATCCTCCACTTCCAATTTTCTTATCCATCAAAATGTGCCACACAGGGAATAACAATCAGTGTTGGAAAGTAATATATTAATCCTCAGAAAGGAAGGAAATATTAATATTTGTAAATGATGAGACCAGCAAGGGATTTGTCTCCAAAATTTATGAATTGTTCATGTGGCTCAATATACAAAAAACAAACAATCTAATCAAAAAATGGGTAGAAGATCTAAATAGATGTACAGATGCCAAGAGGCACATGAAAGATGCTCAACTTCACTAACTGTTAGAGAAATGTAGATCAAAACTACATTGAGGTATCACCTCACATGGGTCAGAATGACCATCATCAAAAAATCCACACACAACAAATGCTGGAGTGGATGTGGAGAAGGGGGGAACCTTCTTGCGCTGTTGGTGGGAATATAAATTGATACAGCCACTACAGAGGTTCCTTAAAAAACTAAAAATAGAACTATCATATGACCCAGCAATCTACTACTGAGCATATACTCAGAAAACCATAATTCAAGAAGACACAAGCATCCCAATGTTCATGCCGCACCATTTACAACAGCCAGGACATGGAAACAACCTAAATGACCACTGACGAATGGATAAAGCAAATGTGGTACATACATACAATGGAGTATTACTCAGCACTAAAAAGGAATGGAGCTAGATCATTTGTAGGATATGGATGGGTCTATAGTCTGTCATACAGTGTGAAGTGAGAAAGAAAGAGAAAAACAAATATATATTAATATATATATGTGAAATTTTTTAAAATGGTACAGATGAACCTATTTGCTGGGCAGGAATAGAGACAGAGACACAAAGAACAGATGTATGGACAGGGTCGGGGAGGAAGAGAGGTGGCATGATCTGGGAGATTGGGATTGACATATATACACTACCACGTGTAAAATAGATGGCTAGTGGGAACCTGTTGTATAGCAAGGGAGCTTACCTCGGTGCTCTGTGGTGACATAGATGACACAGTCCCTTCCTGACCCAGGGACTGAGCACACATCTCCTGCACTGGGAAGTGGATTCTTTTCCACACAATACAAATCTTTTATGAGAGATGATTATATGAATAAAGAGTTTAAATATTGTTAAATCCTACTAATTCTGAATATATCAAGCTATAAAAGAAGTAATACTAAATACAGACAGGGCAGAGAAAAGAATTTTCAAAGCACAGCAAAAAAATTGACATAATCTTAACTGACCAACAGAAGAATAAAAAATATGATATAGTTATATAATGCAATTCTATGTATGCATTTTAAATTATTTTGTATCACAATATTTAATAATCCAAAAGAATTCTCAAAATATTCTGGAAAAAGTCAGGTTAACACTGTAGAGAGCATAAAATCACAATTGTGTAAATGTATATTTATGTAAGCACAGAAAAATACTAGAAATAAATATGCCAGTACATTACTCATAATATCCAGATGGTAATTTTTATGGGTAATTTCTATTTTAATCTCTAATATCCATATAAATCTAACAGAATGAGCATATTTCTATTTTGTTGACAACTATAATATTTTATTAAAGAAATAAGAAAACAGGTATTTCACAAAAGTAATTGAAAGAATTACTTAGAATCAAAGATGTACGTATCAATACTTTTTCAACTGTAAATGACATAATCACAACTTAAGCTTATGCAAGAGGATGGATGTACTGGCTTATTTAACAGCTCAGCTAGTAATCAAACAGAGTGCAAAAGCTGAATGTCCAAGACAGTTAGAATCAAGAGTTTGAATACCGCCAAACCTAAATACTACATATTCTTCTCTACCATATCTTTTTAAAAATTATCCCAGATTCAATTTATAACAGGAGGAAATACAATTGCCAGTAATTTCTACACATCACACTCCAAAAAGGACTTAGGCTTGGTTTCTCTATTCCCAAGTCTAACATCCTGGGAAGAAGCTCAGATTTGGACCTTCAAGGTCAGAGACATACTTGCACCATTCAACTGTGGCTTGGAAGATATGTCATTATGACTTGGTTCAGAAGCCCAACCTTTGAAAAAACAGTAGTGGTCAGAGAGGTAGGATCTACATGTCTTCTTCTAACCATACCACACAGTTACCACAAGAAAAAGGTACATTTACCAGGTTGCTGATTTGGGCAAAGAACAAAGTAGATGTTCACTAAAAACAGGTATTATTTTAGAATAAGAAAGAATGACCTTGAAAAACTTTTACATAAGATAGTACAGAAACTCATTCACTATGTAGTTGGGAAATCTATCTATAATGGATATAATGGATAATCTATCATGGATATAGACCTGACACAAAGGCATAAAGAGAAAATACTGAGAGGAGCAGGCATTTCTCTAAACCAACACAAAAAAATAGCAAGGAATCGGGGAACCCCAGCTACAACTACTGAATGTTGTTTAATCCATGGCAGAGAAAAAAACATTTCAAAAATATCGCTTCAGAAAAATTATAGGGAGACTGAGAATACTGTGAGCTAATAAACTGACACTGATACATAGGTATCAGTTTTCTAAATGTTTAAAAAAAAAGGATTCAAAGAATGAATAAATGATATAAGGCAAAGGAAATCAAAAGAGAAAGCTAGCAAATCATAAAGTGAAATAAATTAGAAGGTAAATAAGGACCACTTATAAGACAATAGTAAGACTGGACTGATTAACCAATATTGTAAAGTAAAAAAATAAGATAAAATAATTTCAGCCAAAAAAAAAAAAAAGAGGTATGGTGTCTATATAAGGATGTATATGGCTCAGTCATTTACACTACAGGTTTGAGACTGGACCTTGGTTCCTCTTTGCTGAAATGAGTATGAATTGGAATTTCTCAATCTATTGATGTAAATGCCTCATTCTTATAAAATAGTATATGATCATAAATAAAACACTTCCCAAACTAAAGTTTAGCTTGCTGTGTTGTGCTGTGCTCAGTCGTGTCTGACTCTGCAACTCCATGGACTGTGGGCTACCAGGCTCTTCTGTCCATGGAATTTTTCAGGCAAGAATACTTGAGTGGGTTGCCATTTCCCACTCCAGGGGATCTTCATGACCCAGGAATTGAATTTGCATCTCTTACATCTTCTGTATTGGCAGGTGAATTCTTTGGAATTCTTTATCACTAGCACTGCCTGGAAGTCTTGCAAGGACTCAAATCATCCAAATGCAACAGGAATAATCATGCCAGCAGAAGGAAAAGGAGGAGCATGGCTAGTTACTTATGGAAATAAGAATGCATGTGTAAGAGCATAGGGGTTATATAGCCTGGAACATAGTATGAACAATAATCAAAGGTAAATCTTGTGATGACCAGCCAGCACAGTCAAGATAAATGTCCTGACCTAAGGATCCTATTTTCCATTGTAATAACAGTCATATCCTGGTGTGAAGAAATAGGCATTAATTATCAAAATCTGATATAATTAATATTTTAATAATTGGAGTAACTGTTATTGTTCTGATTTCCTGTTCATTAACATTATTATCACTGCTTAACTTCTCTGAAATTTCCCTACAATGAAATAATGAGTTACACTTATGTGGAAGTTCAAACTCCTTGACTGATTTTTTTGTGACAAATTAATAAATGGGCATCTTGATGTAAATATTTCAACCTAGTATTAATTTATCTAGTATCAATCAGAATTCCCTTATATAATCCACTCTGACACTGAAGATACTCAGTTTTAAAATCTAGACCGTAGTAAATTCATCAGATATGTCTGATGAATGTCTCTTGAGAGACAAACAATGGCCATCTCCAGAGGAAACTTTTTACCACAACACATGCTTCCTCCAACCATTGGCAGCAACACAATTTCTCAGCTAAGATTTTTATAAGAACCATGTTATTTTGATCTGGGAAACCTAAATGTGTATGTGATATTTGGAAACTCCTGACGTTAAAATAATAGAAATATAACATTACTTCAAGGTGATAAGGAAACTTTATACTTCTTGTCATTTAAGAAATCCTTCTGTAAATAATAAATTGACTGCACACTTTCCTCATTGCCAGTTTCATTTCTTCGTTCCTCAATGTATAGATGACTGAATTTAAAAAAGGAGTGAGAACTGCATCAAAAACAGCAAGGAATTTGTCTAGGTGTGACGAGGGGTGAGGCCAGATGTAAACAAAGATGCAAGGACCGAAGAACAAAGTCACCACCATGACATGAGTTGACAAAGTGGAGAGGGCCTTAGATGAGCTGCCTGAAGAGTGTTTCCGAACAGTGATGAGAATAAAAACGTAGGAGACTATCAATATGAAGAATGATCCCAGGGATATGAATCCACTGTTGGCTGTGACCATGAACTCCAGCCTGTAGGTATCTGTGCAGGCAAGTTTGACGAACCAAGGAAAGTCACAGTAAAAGCTGTCTAATACATTAGGGCCACAGAACGGCAGTTTTATAACAAAACCCAGTTGAACCACAGAGTGAATCAAGCCAATTATCCATGCAGCAACCAGGAGCAAAATACACATTTTTCGACTCATAATTGAGAAATAGTGGAGAGGCTTACATATCGCAATGTATCTGTCAAAGGCCATGGCGATAAGCAGCACCATCTCCACCCCAGCAATGACATGGATGAAGAAGATTTGAGTGATGCAGCCACTAAAGGAGATGACTTTACGTTTTTTGAAAAGATCATGAATCATCTTGGGAGAAATGACAGAAGAAACTCCCAGGTCAATGAAGGACAGGTTGGCCAACAGAAGGTACATGGGGGAGTGTAAGTGAGGGTTCATCATCACGGTGAGAATGATGAGGGAGTTTCCCATCATGCTTGCCACACAAAAAATGGAGGAGAACACAAAGAGGAGTTGGCTCTCCCAGAAACTGGTGAGTCCCAGGAACACAAACTCTGACACCATAGAGTCATTCACTACATCCATTGCTTTATCAGCTTGAATGTTTCCAGATAAAAGAAAAAAGAAAATAAATGAAAATAAGAATGCTAATAAAGTTCAACGTTATAATATTATATAAGAAACTTCATGCTGTGAAGATTATATATCCCTTCAATTCTTTCTCAGGGCCATATCATGCCAAAGCATTTTACCTGTGTTTACTTAAAGCAGTTGAGTCACTTTCACATGCAACATACTTTTCACCACATCCCCCAGAACTATTCATCTATAAACAAGAGAATGGAACAAATAAGATAATACATGTGCATAGCAAGGACTGGGAGGGGCAGGAAAGGTGGTGTTGCTGCTGCTGCTGCTGCTGCTAAGTCGCTTCAGTCATGTCCAACTCTGTGTGACCCCATAGACGGCAGCCCACGAGGTTCCACTGCCCCTGGGATTCTCCTGGCAAGAACACTGGAGTGGGTTGCCATTTCCTTTTCCAATGCATGAAAGTGAAAAGTGAAAGTGAAGTCGCTCAGTCGTGTCTGACTCTTCACAACCCCACGGACTGCAGGCTCCTCCATCCATGGGATTTTCCAGGCAAGAGTACTACAGTAGGGTGCCATCATCTTCTCTGAAAGGTGGTGCAATGCACCACAAAGAGAAAAAGAAAGAAGAGGTGGAGATGGCATTTGCCAGAACACATTTGTTCTGTTTTTTAATTGTTCATAGAACAATTCTTCAACCATTCAAGTTGTCTCATTTCTTAACCTCACCTCATCTCAGGCACAAAATATCTGTTATAATCTATCTTACACTCACATTTGCAATTCACACAAAGCTCACAGACAGAGGTGAACATAAGAGAGCCAGGCATGGGGCATAGACATGACTCTGGAGTCTAACAGGTCCAATGAAAGAACAGAATGGATATTCATAGCACAGGGTATTTGCATGGGCAACCAGATGTATAAGTGAAAGTATCTAGTTTGTGATTAGCAGCCAGCATATGGCCAAGATGTATATAGTTGGTGGGGAAGCAGGGTTGTTAGGAAGAGTCAAAGAATTTAAGGAAGCCAATTTGATCTATCTGACAAGATTCTTCACAATCTCTGAGGTTTGTGAACTTTCATTTAGAGCTGTAGGGGTCTTAATCTTTTATAACTTGTTGGAGATGAAAAAATGCACACTCGTGTCATAGTTGTCCATTGTCCCTCTCCTGTCGCTCCCTCTGCCTTAGCCCCATTTCCCTCCTTATCTCATCTCTCTCTGCTTCAAATCACCCAACTGTCTGGGATCTGATACCAAATCTGACTCTTTTGTAACCCCAGCTCTGGACTATTACATGAATCTCTCTAGTTCTTACCCATGTTTGCATTTACCATATGGAAAATATATTCTCTTTCCTGTGGGTCAAACACTTCTGTATCTCAAGCCCTTCTGCTTCCTTAATATTTAGATATGCAGCTAGAAGATAAAATGTATAGAAAAAAGAGGGGGATTGCAGCATAAATAGTAAAGAGCTGGTAAAGGTACATGAATGCACAAAAAGCCTCAGACCTGGAATCCCAGCAAGAGAAACCCAGCAATAGAAAAAAAAAAAAAAAAAAAAAAAACCAAAGCTCTGCCTTTTAATGTGTGTTTATATAACTCAGTTATGCATAGTTAGTGAAATTGACCATGGACTAGTGACCACCTAGTCCAGGAAGGAACTTAAGTTTTCTAGTACACATATATATGTCTTTGGATCCTGCATACCAGAAAAACATTAAAGTATGAAAATTTAAGCCAAACCTATATCTAGTTAGTCCAAAACAGTAACCACTAGTCACATGTAGCTAACAGTAGCAACTAATTACTAGCTCATTATTAAATGAAACTAAAAATCTATTTCCTTAGTTGCCCTGAGCACATTTAATAGTCACATATAGCTAGCAATCATGCATTGGCTAGTACGATACAGGACATTTCCAATCACTGCTAATTATTTAAAGGTGAGGTGAAGTCGCTCAGTCGTGTCCGATTCTTTTCGACCCCGAGGACTGTAACCTACTAGGCTTCTCTGTCCATGGGATTCTCCAGGCAAGAATACTGGAGTGGGTTGCCATTTCCTTCTCCAGGGGTAAATCAAAATTTCATTTCCTCCATCAAAATACCATTTCCCTAGTAAGTCTATATTATATTAATCTCTTCCTTTTCATATTCCTAGAAGTCAGGAAACAAATTTTAATTGAAAAACAATAATTCCCTATATAAGAATAAGCCACAATATGTAGCCTCATAGGAGGAGCTCTGGATGTTTTTTGTTTTGTTTTGTTTTGTTAATGTTGACCAGGAAGGATAAACAAGAGTCCACTGGGAAATTTACAGACAAGTTTACAAAGGAGAAAGGATCTGATGTGAGTTTTTAAAAATTAGTCAGAGTTTAATAAGCTGAGAGGAGAGCGGAGGGCATTCTAAGAAGAGATAATAATCGATGCCTTATTTAGGGGGCACATCCTTTGCTTATCATAATTACTTATCATAATTCTTCAATGGTTTCAATTTTATAGATTCTCTTCCCCCAAATGTACTGCAAGTTTGAGGAGGAAAAAGACCATTTCTTCTGGCTCTTTGGTTTCCTAACAAGAGAATGAAATAAATAGCAAAGTTTTCTTGATTGTCTAGACAATAAAACTCTGAAATAAAGCCCATCTTTCCAGGACCATAATTTTCCACAATTCCTGTTTTTCTGACCTACCATCTTTTTCCAGTAAGTCCAACAGGCATAAGGGAAGTTTCCAAAATCAAACTGAGCACTAATGTTTTTCCCAATCACTCTCAAGAGAATACCCAATATACTTGCTATAAATTACCAGCTATATAATAGGGCAGCCTCGTCTCAAGGTTTATAGTGGTCCACGGTTTAACTTCTGAATTTTCTAAAAATAACAAGCATGTAAAAGGAAAGAGAGAGAGAGGCAGAAAGACAGAAGCAAAGAGTTTCTGATAGCAAGGAATTTATAATTTCTATCTGCCAGTCTTCATATATAAGTAGTCACCTTACATGCCATTCTTAAAGTCAGAAAAGAAAATACAGATATTTTTCACCATACTTTAAAAACTTCTGAAATATTTAATGATAGAATTTTAGAGCTGGAGACACATAGATACACTATTTATGTGGCACATATTTCCTTATATTTTATCCACCTATTGGTGAATATTTCTGATAATAGGACTGTTTTCATTCACAGATGAGTAATCCCAGATTCAGAGAAGTTAGCAAATTACTGAAAAACCAAAAAAAAGGAAACAATCAAACATTCTGATTCCAAATACATGGCTACTTGGCTGCTGTTGCTGCTACTGCTAAGTCACTTCAGTCGTGTCTGACTCTGTGCAACCCCACAGACAGCAGCCCACCAGGCTCCCCATCCTTGGGATTCTCCAGGCAAGAACACTAGAGTGAGTTGTCATTTCCTTCTCCAATGCATCCAAATATCATTATTTGTTCATGATCTAAAAACTACTATTATAAATTTTAAATAAGAATTCAGAAAAATGTATACCTGAAACTTATACAATGCATCAATTATATCTCAATAAAGATGTGAAAAAAAGAATCCTAATTTACTCAGAAAAATTTTATATCCTTCACACATCAGCATTTACACATACGTAAATTAACTTACCTAAAATTTCACAGCTACCAGTGGTAGAATCTAGACTTAAATCCCCATGTTATTGTTACAGGTTGAGGGGAAAGGAGAAAGATGACTGCTGATTAGAATAGGGAAGAACCAAAATACACCAAGGTTTTGGTATCAGTAAAAGATTCGCCAAAATCTCAGGGGACCACTTTTTCATTAAAAGCCATAATGGTCGATAGGCAAGAAAGATTCCAGCTAGAAACAAAAAATTTGTAAGTGCTAATATTTGAAGTCATGGGAAAAAATTTCTTTTTAAAGAATAATATCTAAAGAGATAAAGTTAGTGGAGAAACCATACATGGTCCCAAAAGATCAAATACCTTGTACTTGTCATCATCATCATTTTATTATGATTACTACTATTTTATATATGTTATTTGCCCTTTAAAACCTTGTCAGGGCGGTCCTAAGATGGTGAAGGAATAGGATGGGGAGGTCACTTTCTCCCTGACAAATTCATCAAAAGAACATTTGAACGCTGAGTAAATTCCACAAAACAACTTCTGAATGCTGGCAGAGGATATCAGGCACCCAGAAAAGCAGCTTAGTGTCTTCGAAATGCGGTAGGAAAAAATACAAAAGATTAAAAGAGAGACAAAAGAGGTAGGGACGGAGATCCGTCCTGGGAAAGGAGTCTTAAAAAAGAGAGAAGTTTCCAAATATGAGGAAACACTCACTGCCGAGTCTGTGGTGAAACTTGGAACCTCAGAGGGCAACATAACCAGGAGGAAAAATAAATAAAAAATTAAAACCCACAGATTACTGTGCCCAATGGTAACTCCCAGCGGAGAAGCAGCAAGACGCCTGCATCCACCACTAGCAAGTGAGGGCTGGGCAGGGAGGCGCGGGCTGCATTGCTTAGAGTAAGGACCAGGACTGAATGCCCCTGAGGCCAATCTGAGGGAACTAATTTGAGATAGCAAACCAGACTGTGGGATAGCTATTCCACGAAAAGCCCTAACCTAAGACACCGCCAGGCCCGCTCACAGAACAAAGCACTGAGCAGAGCTAGCCGGCTGTGGACCAACCATCCCCCTCCAGAGACAGGCAGGCGAGGGCAGCCAGAGCTGGAAGGGGGCAATCGCAGCCCCAGAGAGGCATCACCTACCAAACTGCAAGCAGGCTTCGTTGCTAACCAAGATTTCTTGGGATTCTGGACAATTGACATCCGCCAGGAGGGTCGCAGCCAGAGATCAGCTCCCCAGAAGAGACACACGGCACACCTGAGAAGGTGCGCAGGTTGTACACCCAGAAAATCAAGCGGCAGAGACGGAGGAGGAGATGAGTCGCAGCAGCCACGCTCACCAAGCACCTGGTTCACCTGAGCTGCTTGGCCCTGAGAAGGGCACAAAACGCAGGCCCAACCGAGTCTGCACCTTTGTGGAGTACCCAAGTACCTGAACCTGAGCAGCTTACACCTAGGAAGTGCACTCAACCCAGGGCCGGCCTCAGACAGTTTCTGGCAGAGCAACCTAGAGCCTAAGCAATGTAGACGGGGAAAACACACACACCCTGGGCTGGGGCAAACCCAGTGTGGCCGAGACACTGGGAGCTCTCGCCACAGGCACCAGTGATATTTGTTTGCAGTGTTCCTCCCTCCCCACAGCACTACTGAAAAAGTGAGCCTAAAAAAGTGACCACCACCACCCTCTTGTATCAGGGCAGCAATTAGACACTAAAGAGACCAGCAAACAGAAGAAGCTAAAACAAACAGAGGGAACCACCTTGGAAGTGACAGGTGCAATAGNTCCCAGCACGGTTTCTCTGCCTCTCATTTCACTGCGCTGACGACAGGAAGGACGGCTCTTCGTCCAGCTTCTCAGCTGAAGGCTGGCAAGTGCTGTCACTTTAAAAGTCCAGAGCTGCTAATCCTGTAAGTAAAAAAAAATGTATATCACATAGGTCAAAAGTATTTCCTTCTTTATTGTTATTACATGAAGAATCTCTACTATTAATCTGGGACTCCTAATTCCCAGTTGTTCCCCTATACTCACTACCTTACTTTTCTTAAATTCTCAAATTCTAATGTAGACTAAAACTTCTACACAATTTCAAACTAACCCTGACTGTCTGATATTAAATAACTCCCTTCACCCAACCCTATCTTTCCCCATATTCCTCCCCACCCCCACCCCCACCACTTCATTTTTCTCCAGGATACTTACACAGCTCCATCCATTATCTGGGGGAGTGTTTATTTCTGTCTCCTCCATTAGAATGCATTCACTAGCAGGGCAGGGTTTTTCTCTGGTTTGTTAACAGCTATGCTTTAAGCTCCCGTAAGAGTTACCTAACACGCAATAGATTCTCAGTGAGTATTTGTTGACTAGCTGACTGAACGAATGTTGTCCTCATCTGTGTGCTTTCAAGACGCTAGACTTCCAACTTTGGGTTTTACGTAGCCATTTGGAATGACCTACTCAGCAAGATAAATATCATTGCGAGGGAAAATGATAACCTAGCGAAAGTAAGGAAGAGACACAACCACTAAAGATCTGTGAAATAGTTTAATACCAGCTCCTCACTGTAAACTTTCCTGTAAGAGCACCATCCGTCCATTGCTCTGCACAACCATCAAATCCGTTTGTCTGCGTTCAGTCATCCATCCATCCATCCAATCCTCACTTGCCATTATGTGCCAGCTGCCAGTGTGGGCACTGGAGGTACACAGGGGTCAAGTGCTACTGCACTTCTAGTCCTCATGAAATTTCTAATTTTAACAGCTCCTAACTGAGGTCCTAATGTTAAGAGCGTTCAATTGCCCTGTTCCCCATGAAGGACACTGCAAGGGTACACAGCACTCAGAATTCTTTGATAGTGAAATAGATTCTAGGGTGGGCTGACAGTGGACTTCATAGGCTCACTTGGGCCCTAATGACCAATATTCGCTAAAATTCCCAAACTCCGGTGCCCTATGAATGGCAAGCCCTGATGGTCAACCATCTGGCATGAAACAGGAATAGGATCTCCAGGCCATGGCGAAGAGCATGATTTCAGAGCAAGACTGCCAAGGCACCAGTCACGGCTCTGTCCCCTTGGACAATTGTCTCACTCACCAACAGGTCAGTTTTTATTGTAAAATGGGGGTAATAGCAGGATTCGAAGTAACGAGGTAATACCAAAAGAAAACCAGTTCCTGGTGCAGTGTAAACACCAGGTAAATAATAAACTTTTGGCAGTGTTTGCCTTTTTCGTCTCGTGAGAATAAGCTTGCTGGAATGAACTGTGGCTTTGAGGTTAGGGCAGGGAGGAGACTACATCAGAGTGTTACCCAGGACCCTACGGGCCTTCCCAGGACAGGCCTCTCCCCATATCCTCTGCTACAGTTCCTCTTTAAGGTACCTGGATGATAGCATCTCGTGCATATTTCCTGAGTTTTTCAGATACTAAAGTGAAGTGAAAGTCGCTCAGTCATGCCCGTCTCTTTGCAACCCCATGGACTTACACAGTCCGTGGAATTCTCCGGGCCAGAATACTGGAGTGGGTAGCCTTTCTCTTCTCCAGGGGAGCTTCCCAACCTAGGGCTCAAACCCAGGCCTCCTGCATTGCAGGCAGATTCTTTACCAGCTGAGCCATCAGGAAAGTGCTGATACCTGAGCTGAGCCATCAGCCATCAAGAAAGCCTAGATGCCAAAACTACCACCAAATGGAAGAAATGAACCACCTGATGATCATGAGCGCATAGCCCCCAGACCTGCTGATTCCCCAAGGCTGATGATCACCCAACCAGGGAACTGTGGTTGAGGTGACCACATACCCTGAGACATCCCTCCCTCTCCTGGCCTTTAAAAATGCTTTGCTGAAATCCTTTGAGGAGTTCAGGGTGTTTGGGGTATGAGGCAAATGTTTTCCTTGCTCAATCCTGCAATAAACCTTTCTCTGCTCCAAACTTCAGGTTTGCTTAGTTTCAGTATGCATCGGACACATGAACGTAGGTTCAGTAACAACATAAGTCCTGAGCAAAAAACATTAGGACTAAAATTCAGTCACAGAAGTAAGAGAGTAAAGGTGAAATGTGAGGAAAGCTGAGAACAAAGACTCATAAGGCTTACTTACTGACTTCCCAGGTTGGTTTCTGCACGCCCTGAAATGTTTTGATCTATAATAACTTCCATTTATTTGTTGACCACATGTCAGGTGCCTCGCTTATGAGCTGTAAGTTCTAGCCCATAGAACAGCCCGAGGAGGCAGTTGTTATGACCCATATTTTCCAGATAAGAAAACTAAGTCTCCATGAGTTAAGATGACTTTGCCCGAAGGCCACAGAACCAGACTGTGGCTGATAGAGATTCTGCAACCAGATCTGCAGGTTCGACCTTCTCTGCAGTTTCTCCTGAGCCATTCTGTGCTCACATGTACTGAGTGCCTGCCCTGTGCTAATCGCCCCTACAGAACAAAAAGTCCACGCGCAGCTGAGATGCGAGCGGCTGTCCTCACTCAGATGACCTTCTCTCTGGGCCCTTGATCCCTGGACTGTTAACATTAAACATGAACATCATCTCCAGGGAGACCAAGGGGTCCCAGGCTCCCCCAGGGCTCCCCTGAGCCTTGCAAAGGAGATGATATCCCTGGTTGACTTATGCCACACACTAAACTCCGGAAGTGATGTCCCCCAAAATATCGATATCTTCTTCAAACACAGAACGCAGCTTGTCTCTGTGATGAACAGAAAGTCAGTGGACTATGAGAGGTGAAAGTTTTCAGTGCTTTCTCTTCTAAAAATTACAGACCATCTAATACACTGAAGACTTTATTTTGTAGTTTGTAGCAAATTAATTAGAAAACAAACAATGCCATTTAGTATTTGCTGCATTTCCACTCAATTTGATTTTTAAATCACACACACACGAAGCCCAAGATTGTTACAAATGGTCTTTTCTATCTCCATTAGACAAACTACATCATTAGCTGGTGAAGCTGACAGTTAGCAAACCCACCCATGCAGGGGGCAGTTCTTAGATTTTTAAAGCTGTCTGTTTGTTTTTACCAGTGGGGGACTATTTCTATCTTTAACAGCCCTTCATTTCTCTTTGCTTTCAAACACCGCAGATCTTCAGCACCCTCTCTCTCTGGTTGAAAGGTCTGTTATTATGCCTCAGATCTTCTAGAAAAAAAAACCAATGAAAAACAAAAAACTACTTATACTGATACTAGGAAAAAGAAAAAAAAATCAATGTGCCAGGAAAATCCTGTTATGTTGGTGGAAAATTGTCTGAACAGTCACTGGGTCTATGCTCACATATGTGACTGATTAAGGCTATTCCTGGAAGCAGAGAATTTCCTTTGTTTCAGGGTGTTAGGAAAAAAGATGGTCATTGGTATTAGCAGTGCTTTCTTTCTTCATGCTTGATTTAAGTTTGGGCTCACTGGGTTTTTTTTCCCCCTCACCACCTGAGGCAAAGAAACAGGAGCTGAGGTGGCAGAGGAAAAGGAAGTGGGGACCACGTCAGGGGGTCCTGGATCTAAAACCTATGAGAATCTTTGGATGTCAGTTTCATCATCCATGAAAGGGGTCAAGAGAAGAGAAGTAGGTTCTATTAATGAAGAAAGCTTCTTAAATTGTGTTGTCCAGAAAGCAACTGTTTTACACGAAAATTTTTTAAAAAATAAAGCAAAAAAGGTGCAATATAACATACTAGAGGAGAAAATTAAAAAGAGAGGACTTTAAAATAACTGCTTGCATCCTTAATGCTGGGATGCAGTAATCTATCCCTGAAACGTAGTGAGATGGGAGGAGGCAGCACCCACCAGCCACTGGGAGGATATATGCCAGGGGGTGGCAGGGGTCTTGGGAACACTTAACATTTATGTCTGTATCTGTGAGAGCTTATTATTAACACAGCACACTACATTTTCTTCAGTTGAACTTGTCCATGTTTTCGTTCAATTAAAAAGTTTTTTAAAAAATTATATTTTAATAATTTCTTTTCACACAATTTACTGGAAGTTGCTTTTGTATGCATTTAAACCTAAATTAGCATGGAAGCTTCCAGGTTTGTATTTCTAAACATTTAAACATTATTCTAGATAAACATGACACTTACATATGACCTTTTAAAAAAAATCACAGTTCCCTTCAGTTCAGTTGCTCAGTCGTGTCTGACTCTTTGCGACCCGATGAATCGCAGCCAGGCCTCCCTGTCCATCACCAACTCCCAGCGTTCACTCAGACTCACGTCCATCGAGACGGTGATGCCATCCAGCCATCTCATCCTCTGTCGTCCCCTTCTCCTCCCGCCCCCAGTCCCTCCCAGCATCAGAGTCTTTTCCAATGAGTCAACTCTTCGCATGAGGTGGCCAAAGTAGCATACTGTAGTTCTCATAGCAGAGTCCCTGAACAAGCACATACATATTTTCTGGAAACTTACTGAAAATGTAGCTTTTCCAGGCTCCACCCAAGATCTACAGCGTCAGAAAGGCTGCAGTGGGCCAAGCAATCTGCATCTTAACAAACCCTCCAGATGATTCTGAGGCAGCTAAAATGTGAGGACGCTGATCAAGAAACGAGGTTGGCAAATTTCTTGTGTAAAGAAAGTAAACATTTTAGATGGCAGGCCATGTACAGTCTCTGTCACAGTTACTCAACTCTGCTTTTGTACAAACTATGCACCAAAGCAGCCACAGACAATCCATAAACAGATGGGCGTGGCTTTCTTCCCATAAATTATTACTTACCAAACAGTCTGCTGAGTGTGGCCCATAGACCACGGCTTGCGGACTCCTGCTTCAGACGAACAGAAAATGTGAGAGCCGCCATCACGGACATGCCTTGGGCCTGGGTCAGATGCCTCCTCTGCTGTTGCTTTGGTCACTGAGTTGTTTCCGACTCTTGCAAACCCCCGTGGGATTTCCCAGGCAAGACTACTGGAGTAGGTTGACATTTCCTTCTCCAGGGGATCTTCCTGACCCAGGGATCGAACCCGTGTCTCCTGCGTTGGCAGGCATTTTCTTTATCCCTGAGCTATCAATGCCAATGAGCTCAAATGCCTTCTACTAATAAATAAATAAAATAAAGGAATTTGACCTGTCTTAGCCAAGCACCTACAGGCATATTGAATAATTAAAAATGCTAGTTAATGCATTGATGACTTTGTATGCACTTTCGTGAGGACTCCAAGTTGGAGTCGGAACTCTGCTTAGCAGAGTCCACAGAAGCCAAACACTTCACCGTGGTGGTGAGAGGTGCTAATTTTACGCACTACTGCTTTCAAGTGTAATCTACACAACAAAACAGGCAAGATTTTTGGAGAAAATGTATCTATTTCCTCCTACTAAAATTTAAAACATAAAGTTCTTACATATAAAATATAAAAAATATAGGCAAAAGTGAACATAAGATAGATATTTAAATTACTTGTGATAAAGAACACAAATCTCTCCTGGATTTTTTCAGCTGATTTACAGTTTCTTGTGGGGGGAATTTTTGCATTGACAGACACAATGTGCATATTGCTTCTTTTCTTACTGTATTTTGGCTCAAATCTCCCTATTTGTGTAAAACATTGGTTCCAGGTAATGCCACTTAAAATTTCTCAAAGGCATTTGGCTAAGTACCTGTTTTCAGCAAAAATGCTAAACTCAGCACAAATCCTGTGAGTTGCTTTGCTGCTCGTCTTGATAGAAAAGAAACACGGCTGTAAAGAAGTCAGCTTTACATGCCTGGTAGTTTTTCAGTCTTTCTGATATCTGTCATCTTCAGCAAAAATATTACTGATCAAATTACATACAGCTTAACCCAAAGGGAAGCCACAGTGAATAACTTGAATGTAGCCAAAAAAAAAAAAAAAAGGTATTTCTTTCATCCTTTTAATTGTGTCTAGGAAGGAAAGATATGGAAGCAAGTCATTTAGAGGGAATAGTGCAGTCGAAGGAGGCCCTGAGAACACCCAGTGAGCAGAGAGTGAGATCTGAATCCCTCTTTGCACCAGGAGGTGCTCATCTGGCACATTAAAGTCTGTTTTTAAAAGCATATACAAAATGTCCCTGTGTTCCCTTTTAGGGCACGTTTATAAGATCCCATCTGCTAAGGAAATATGACTTTCAGAAAATAATAGGCAGAAATACGTTAGAATGTATAAAACTCTAAGATTTTAATCTCATAAATTACGAGAACAGGAATGTAAATGTAAGTTTTAGGGCATCAACACTCTACCCAAAGCTGTTACATACACTTCTGAAGAGACAGCTTTCACCAAAGGTTATTTCCACACAGATTCCAGAAACATAAGGTAAAATATGTATAGGCCCAAGTGTCTGTGGGATGACTGCTTGTTTTTCAGAAAAGTGGCAGCAAGCTCCTCCTTGCACACAGGTTTCCGTGCTTGGTATCATGGAATTCTGCCGGACCAAGCCGAACGGCTGGACGCGGGTTTGGTTCTCAAGGGAGACTCAGCCATAGATTCTTAAGGGAAGGTAACGTGTGTGTAGTCTGCTCAATGGGAGCCTCTACAGGGGAGGCTGACTCACATGTCCTGTTTAGAGTGCTAGTACCGGTTGGTTTTCAATTCTCAACACACCATGAATGACGCAGAGAGATGACTGGCACAGAAAGGGGAGGAAAACTCGCAGGAAAAAGCAGAAAACATGGTTTCATGTTGGCAGAAACCATGAGGCTGGAGAAGCCACGAGTCAGGAAGCAACGTGAGGTGGAGAGGAGCACAGGACGGGAACACTGGTCACGACAGAGGGAAGAGGAAATACGGCAGCAGGGACTGCCCTTCTG
This sequence comes from Neotragus pygmaeus, assembly GCA_006410875.1. Taxonomy (NCBI): domain Eukaryota; kingdom Metazoa; phylum Chordata; class Mammalia; order Artiodactyla; family Bovidae; genus Neotragus; species Neotragus pygmaeus. Next base: position 3,519,154 of record SJYV01030329.1, on the reverse strand, counting down.
AAGGTCTCCGTTTAGAAACTCACGGCAGTATGCTGCTTTCAGATGCACAATGCAGCAATTTGATATTTTTACATATTATGCTCCATACAAAGTTGTTATAAGATATTTACCACATTCCCTCTACTCTACGTTACAGCCTAGAACTTACTTATTTTTATATTGAGTAGTTTGTACCTATTAGTCCTCTTCATCTATTTTGCCCCTCTGTGCAACCCTCTCCCTTCTGGTGACCACTGGTTTCTTCTCTGTATCTTTCAGTCTATTTCTGTTTTGTTCTACTTGTTCATTTGTTGTATTTTTTAGAGTCCATATATAAGTGAAACATACAGCATCTGTTCACTTCAGTCCACTTTATTTCACCAGATATAACATCCTCCAGGAATATCCATGTTGTTGCAGATGGAAAAATTCCTTTTTATGATTAACATTCCATTATATATATGTATATTCCCTTATATATATGCATATATATATATTCATATATGTATGTGTCACATCTTCTTTATCCATTCATCTGTTGATGGATACTTAGATTGCCTCCTATATCTTGGCTATTGTACACAATGCTGCTATGAACACTGGGGTACATGTGTCTTTTTGAATTAGTTTTTGTTTTCTTTGAATAAACTGGAATTACTGGATCATATGGTAGTTCTACTTTTAATTTTTTGAGGAACATTTACATTGTTTGCTATAGTGTTTATGCCAATTTACCTTCGTACCAACAGTGCATGAAAGTTCCCTTTTCTCCTCACCAACACATGTTGTTTCTTATCTTTTTAATAACAGCCATTCTTGTAGGTGTGAGGTGATACCTCACTGTGGTTTTGATTTGCATTTCCTGGATGATTAGTGACAGTGAGCATTTTTTCATGTGTCTGTTGGACATTTGTATGTCATCTTTGCAAAAATGTCTATTCAGATATTCTGCCCATTCTAGAATTGGCTTGTTTGGCTTTTGGGTACTGAGTTCTATAGAGTTCTTTATATGTTTGGCTATGAACCCCTCACTTGCAAATATTGTCCCCACTCGCTAGGTTGACTTTTCACTTTGCTGATTGTTTCCTTCACTGTTTGAAGTTTAAGTTCCATTTGTTCAGGTTTGGTTCTGTTTCTCTGGCCGGAGGAAGACCAATATCAAAGTGTGCACTGCCTATGTTTCCTTCTAGGAGTTTAATCGTTTCAGGCATTACATTTAGGTCGTTAGTTCATTTTGAATTTACTTCTGTATACTGTGTGAGAAAATGTTCTAGTTTTATGCTTTTACATAAGCTGTCCAGTCTTTCCAACACCACTTATTGAAGAGACTGTCTTTTACTTATTGCATATTCTTGCCTTCTTTGTTGTAGGTTAAATGACCATATGCATGGGTTTTATTCATGGGCTCTGTCTCTGTTCCATTGATCTATGTATTTGTGTTTGTGCCAGTGCCATACTGTCTTGATTATGGTAGCTTTGTTTTATAGTCTGAAGTTAGGCAGTATGATACCTTCAGCTATGTTCTTTTCTTCTCAGGATTATTTTGGATATTCAGTATCTTTTGTGGTTCCATACAAGTTTTAGGTTTCTTTGTTCAATATACTTCAATGTAATATATACCATATATTACAAACCCACAGCTAATATAATACTCCAAGGTGGAAAGCTGAGAGCCTTTCTTCTAAAATCAGGAATAAGATAAGGACATCAATACTTTTATTCAGTATATTACTAAAAAATCCTAGCCACAGAAATTAGATAAGAAAAAGAAAAAGCATACAAATTGGAAGAAAGAAGTAAAATCATTTGTAGATGACATGACACTATGTATAGAAAACTTTGAATGAAAGTAAAAGTGAAGGTCCCTCAGTCGTGTCTGACTCTCTGTGACCCCATAGACTACACAGGCCATGGAATTCTCCAGGCAGGAATACTGGAGTGGGTAGCCTTTCCCTTCTTCAGGGGATCTTCCCAACCCAGGGATTGAACCCAGGTCTCCCACATTGCAGGCAGATTCTTTATCAGCTGAGCCACAAGGTAAGCCCTTAGAAAACTCTAAAGACTGCACCAGAAAACTAGTAGAACTCACAAATGAATTAAGTAAAATTGCAAGATACAAGATTAATGTACAGGAATCTGTTGCGCTTCTATACACTAACAATGAATTATCAGAAAGAGANGGTAAGCCCTTAGAAAACTCTAAAGACTGCACCAGAAAACTAGTAGAACTCACAAATGAATTAAGTAAAATTGCAAGATACAAGATTAATGTACAGGAATCTGTTGCGCTTCTATACACTAACAATGAATTATCAGAAAGAGAAATCAAGACGATTATCTCACTGACAAATGAATCAAGAAGAATAGGATGCTTGAAACAAATTTAACCAAGGATATGAAAGGCCTAATCTCTGAAATCTGTAAGACACTGAGGAAGAAACTAAAAATGATACAAATAAATGAAAGATATCCTGTGTTCATGCATTGGAAGAAATAATATCGTTAAAATGTCCATACTACCCAAAGCAGTCTATCAATTTAAGGAAATTCCTATCAAAAATAGTCATGACATTTTCCATAGATATAAGGTTATCCCTAGTGTTAAGAACATCATTCCAATGTGAATTATATCTTAATAATTAAAAAAGAGAAATAGGTACATCAACCAACCAACCAACCAATGCAGAGACTGTCCACACAGGTTCTGCTGACAGATGCCCAAGGTCTGAGCCCAGGGTCACCTGCACATCTGATTTCCTGGCCTTTGTCCCTGGACACAGGTCTAGCCTCCCCAGGGAACCCTGCAGTTATTTCTCGTGGAAGGGCCTCATCTCTGGGGGCCTCTGTCAGGATCAAGTCTGGGTCCTGAGCACTCCCAGGCTTTGGATTTTTGTCCTCTATTCTTATTGAGGAGACTTCCTTCTCTCCTTCTTTGATTCTTATGCATTTTCTTAAAATCTTAATTCAGTAGTTCAAATATTCTTATCTATTTTTATTCCTCCTTGGAAGGGATTTTGTTAATAAATTTACATTCACTACTTAAAATATTCAACATTAAAAAAANGACTATTCAAATATTGATCATATTTAGACAATAAAAAGTTCAAAGCCCCTTAAAAGCTAATTTGATTTTAACAGAAAGTCATGCTGTAAAGTGTAAGGTCTAGCTAAAGAAATGTCTTTTTATATAGTGGGAACATTCATTAGAATAGGGAAAATAATGAGGATCTACACGCTCAGTTTAAGGGAAGAATCATGAAAGCTTGAAACATCTGAGGGACTCTACCGTTGCTGCAACTCTTGAAAATTTGATCACAAACAAGCCCTGTCTATCATTACTGGAATTTACTACAACAAACTGACCCCAAACAAAGCATATCTAGATACCTTTTGTGGCATTCTTTCTGTTCCATAAATATCAGTGGTCTGCAAATATATTGAAGTTTGATCTATTCTAGAGTAAGAATGAATTATATAAGATGCTTTCTAATCCAGAGAGACTGACCATTAAAATAAACTCGTTAGGGGAAGCACGATGATTGAAACCACCCACCCTGGCCAGGCACCATAGTAACCATTTACATGGGTTGTTTTAGCGACAGGAGGTCCTGGTAAGGAAAAAGGAACTAATAAGCCTCCACCAACCAGAAGAGTTCAGGAAAGGCAAAAAGGAGACATCACCTGTCCGACCACCTCCCAGAATCCTTCTCTCTGGCATCCATCTTGGCTGAGTGATGCGTGCACCAACAGGAAAGACTGAATCAGAATAACTGGCCAAAAACCACCCAGAAACTAATCCCATCACCATAAAACCCGAGACTGTGAGCCACGTGGCAGAGCTGTTCTCCTGGGTTCCCTTACCCTACTGCTCTCCACCCGGGTGCCCTTTCCCAATAAAATCTCTTGTTTTTTCAGCAAAAATAAAATAAAAAACAAATTGTGACAGGAGATGAAAAATGGAGACTGTGCAATAATATGGGATGGAAGAGGTCATGGGGCAAGCGGAATGAACCTCCACCAGCCACACCACGGACCGGTCTTCATCCAAAGAAGGGGACGTTGTATATGTGGTGAGACTGGAAGGGAGTCCTCTGTTATGAGCTCCTTCCAGAAAGCCAAATGATTAATTCCAACAAGTAAAACTCCCAGTTAGGCTAACCAAAAGCAGTCAGGCAGTCAGTTCAGTCTCTCAGTCATGTCCAAAGTTTGTGACCCCATGGACTGCAGCACGCCAGGCTTCCCTGTCCATCACCAATGCTCGAGCTTGCTCAAACTCATGTTCTTCAAGTCAGTGATGCCATCCAGTCATCTCACCCTCTGTCATCCCGTTCTCCTCCCACCTTCGATNACCCCATGGACTGCAGCACGCCAGGCTTCCCTGTCCATCACCAATGCTCGAGCTTGCTCAAACTCATGTTCTTCAAGTCAGTGATGCCATCCAGTCATCTCACCCTCTGTCATCCCGTTCTCCTCCCACCTTCGATCTTTCCCAGCATCAGGGTCTTTTCAAATGAGTCAGTTCTTCATATCAGGTGGCCAAAGTATTGGAGCTTCAGCTCGAGCATCAGTCCTTCCAATGAATATTCAGGACTGATTTCCTTTAGGATGGACTGGTTGATCTCCTTGCAGTCCAAGGGACTCTCAAGAGTCTTCTCCAACACCACAGTTCAAAAGCATAAATTCTTCAGCATTCAGCTTTCTCTATGGTCCAGCTCTCACATCCATACATGACTATTGGGAAAACCATAGCTTTGACTAGAAGGATCTTTGTAGGCAAAGTAATGTCTCTGCTTTTTAATATGCTGTCTAGGTTTGTCATAGCTTTTCTTCCAAGGAGCGTCTTTTAATTTCATGACTGCAGTCACCATCTGCAGTGATTTTGGAGTCCAAGAAAATAAAATCTGTCACTGTTTACGTTGTTTCCCATGAAAATATTCATCATGAAATGATGGGACTGGATGCCATGATCTTCCTTTTTTGAATATTGAGTTTTAAGCCAGCTTTTTCACTCTCCTCTTTCACTTTGATCAAGAGGCTCTTTAGTTCCTCTTTGCTTTCTGCCGTAAGGGTGTTAAATCACAAATCCATTAGGATTAGACAGTAGAAGGGACAAATAGATCCAAGGGATTAGATCTGATAGACAGAGTGCCTGAGGAACTATGGACAGAGTTTTATAACACTGGCACAGGAGGCTGTGATCAAAACCATCCCCAAGAAAAAGAAACGCAAAAAGGCAAAGTGGTTGTCTGAGGAGGTCTGACAAATAGCTCAGAAAAGAAGAGAAACAAAAGGCAAAGAAAAAAAGGAAAGATACACCCATCTGAATACAGAATTCCAAAGAATAGCAAGGAGAGATATGAAAGACTTCCTCAGTGATCAGACAAAGAAACAGAGGAAAACGATTGAATGGGCAAGACTGGAGATCTCTTCAAGAAAATCAGAGATACCAAGGGAGCAATCCATGCAAAGATGGGCACAATAAAGGTCAGAAATGGTGTGGACCTAACAGAAGCAGAAGCTATTAAGAAGAGGTGGCAGGAATACACAGAAGACTGTACAGATAATATCTTCATGACCCAGGTAACCATGATGGTGTGATCATTTACCTAGAGCCAGACACGCTGGAATGAGAAGCCAAATGGGCCTTAGGAAGCATCACTACGAACAAAGTTAGTGGAGGTGATGGAATTCCAGCTGAGTTATTTCAAATGCTAAAAGATGATGCTGTGGAAGTGCTGTACTCAATATGCCAGCAAATTTGGAAAACTCAGCAGTGGTCACAGGACTGGAAAAGGTCCATTTTCATTCCAATCCCAAAGAAAGGCAATGCCAAAGAATGTTCAAACTACTGTGCAACTGCACTTATCTCTCATGCTAGCAATGTAATGCTCAAAATTCTCCAAGCAAGGCTCCAACATTATGTGAATTGAGAACTTCCAGATCTTCAAGCTGGATTTAGAAAAGGCAGAGGAACCAGAGATCAAATTGCCNTTTTCATTCCAATCCCAAAGAAAGGCAATGCCAAAGAATGTTCAAACTACTGTGCAATTGCACTTATCTCTCATGCTAGCAATGTAATGCTCAAAATTCTCCAAGCAAGGCTCCAACATTATGTGAATTGAGAACTTCCAGATCTTCAAGCTGGATTTAGAAAAGGCAGAGGAACCAGAGATCAAATTGCCAACACCCGTCAGATCATAGAAAAAACAAGAGAATTGTAGAAAACCATCTACTTCTGCTTTATTGACGATGCCAAAGCCTTTGACTGTGTGGATCACAACAAACCGTGGGAATACCAGACTACTTTACCTGCCTGCTGAGAAATCTGTATGTAGGTCAAGAAGCAACAGTTAGAACCGGACAAGGACCAATGGACTGGTTTGAAATTGGGAAAGGATTACGTCCAGGCTATACATTGTCACTTTGTTTGTTTAACTTATATGCAGAGGACATCATGAGAAACACTGGGCTGGATGAAGCACAAGCTGGAATCAAGATTGCTGAGAGAAGTATCAATCACCTTAGACATGCCAATGATACCACACTTATGGCAGAAAGTGAAGAGGATCTAAAGAGCCTCTTGTTGAAAGTGAGAGAGGAGAGGGAAAAGGTGAAAGCAGTGCTCAGTGTAAAGCATCCAGAATTAGTCAGGAAAACACACACACTCTTCCATGAGGGTAATACAAGATAGCATATTTCTTTAATGACCAGGCAAAAACTGTTAGTGTTTGGCTGGGAAGTTCTGATTCACCCACTATATCCCCAGACATTGCACCTTCGGATATCCATTTATTTTGGCCTTTATAAATTTATCTCAATGGAAAAAGTTTCAATTTCTTGGAAGACAGTAAAAGGCACCTGGAACAGCTATTTGCTCAAAAAGATAAAAAGTTTTGGGAAGACGGAATTATGAAGCTTTTGAAAAAAATGGCAAAAGGTAGTGGGACAAAATGGTGAATGCATTGTTCAATAAAGTTATTGGTGAAAGTGAAAAATGTGTCTTTTTATTTTTACTGAATAAACTGAAGGAGCTCTTTGACCAATCCATTAAAAAGCAAAGAGTGAAGTCTGAGTGTCACAGTCTCATTTCCTGATTTATCACATGGGGACAATAACCAGACTTAATTCACAAATCTGTGACAAGGAATAAATGAATCAATGTATGTAAAGTTCTTAAAATTGTGGCACCTAGGCAGCATTAATTATTCTTAATACTGTTGAGACCATGAAAGTGCCTGATAGCTTTAAGCATATTCGATCAATTGATTAAGCCAGAACAGAACAACACCAACTGTTGTTCTCATACTTATTTTTAGCAAATCATCTTTTCTTCTATGCTATTTATCCATCTATCTAAGCATATCAGATGTATGTTTAAATACATAAATATACATTCTTTTTTAAAAGTTAAATTTCTTAAAAGTCAGTTTAGGAAATGTCTTAGGGAAATGACAGATGTATGAAAACGGTCCTTATTTCCTACTCACTGATTTTATAAGCTCCTGCCACAATCTATAGACAGACTGGCTCCAGCTTTTCTGTGGCCCAGCCAGCCAGGGCTTTAACTGGAAGGCCTGCCACATTCTTAACTATTGTGTCAGTCCAGCAATCTGTGAGAGACAGCACCTCCTTTACCCCTGTTCTCGTTAAGACTCATCCTGTTTTTCTATCGCTTAAACTCTATTTTAAGGAGAAAAAAAAAAAAAGTCAGCCTAAAAATTCCTCTGGGCCAAAACACAGCCTTGGGCATCTTATGCTAAAAAGGACCGGCAAAATCTGGCCGAGGCAGTTTTTGAATCTGTTGGAAGGATGAGAGCATCTCCATTTAGACTGTGTGCATTTTTATAACTGTTTAATTCTCTCTTTGTGGACAAGCACTTAAAAATCAAAATGAAAAATTAATGAAAACTCCAAATGCCTTTTTTTTCCCCAGTTGGTGCAAGAATCTGTGTAATTGGAGGGAGTCACTTAAAACGAAGGAAAATGAACAGTGAGAAAGCTCTCACTGGTGATGTGAGTGAATGGCCGCATTTCCATGACATTTTACTGCATCCACTCAAACAGATGGGATTCCAGAGCTAACTGGCCTCCATTGAGATGAATGAGATTCCACAACTATTAGCACACTGGCATAGAAATGGGCCAGATTCAGTTGCAGAGGCATTCTTACAGGAACAAAGAAGATCACAAAGCTATCCTGTCTCCAGGGCCCATCAATACAGATCCATTTGTTACAGAATCTCATTCATTCAAGCTCAGGCTACATTCAACATCCTATGACACTTTTCTTCAGGCGCTGCGTGGAAATCCCGAGGATCTGATCAGCTATTCAGCACTACTGATGCTGATGCGGCGGGTTTGGCTACAGAAGACCAAACAGCAGTCCCACAAGTGGTGATACGAGTCACGAAAAGAGAAGCGCCAGGCAAAAATCGAACACGCAGAGGAAAACCTGAGTCACGGATAAGCAAGTGCACTAAGGCCTCCTGGGTTGGCAAAGGTCACCCAAGACATTGAAATTCAATGAAGGGGGTTTTAAGTTAAGGAAAACAGGCAAGCACCAGGGAACCCTCGTGTAAAAAGCCTGGGGACCCAGGCCCTCTTTCCTATAGAAAGGAGCCAGCATGGGGCATGCCTTGCAGATGGACGCGGCTAGCACACAGCCTGCAGAGCACATCTGGCACACAGGTGTGAGGCCCGGGATCCTTCAGCCAGACATCAACGATTCCGTGCAGAGTCCTCTTGCTATTTGGGGTGGAAAGCAAGAGAAAATTATAGCTGAAAGATGCTTATGTTTTTTTTAAAAAAAGTGTATGGGTTCTTGCCAAAACAGTCTTCCTCTAGCAGATTATATTTTTAATCCACCTACTTAATTAACTAGCTCCTCAGTGGGTCAAACGATGTTAGTGAGTTAGAGTAATATTGCCACTGGAGCGGCCATTTAATTCTGGCAACTCTAAAGCAAATTATTCCATAAATGGAGAGTTTATTCAATTGTGTTCAGTTCCAATTCAATTCTGAGCCCCTTCTATGACCAAGGCACTGAGCTGGACCCGTCGGGGAACAGAGGGAGGGAGGAACCATTGCTGCCCACAGTCTAACCAGGGAATGGTGACTGCTAAGTGAATCCTATCAGTATGATGCAAATCAGGTGCATGGGTGGGGGCAGTGCGAGTGGAAGGGAAGAAACCCGTCAAAGGAGGGAGGGGTCACCTCATGTGTAGGAAAGCAGAGAAGATTTGATGAGGAGACCATGGAAGATGAAGGAATTCAGCAGAGATGCGGAGAGGAGCGATAGTGTAGATAGGAGACGAAATATGTTTTGTAGAGAGAATCCAGTGACAAAAATCTAACCTAGAAGATGGCAATTAGAATGGGTAGAAGGGCGGTGAACACAAGAGCGGCATAATTCAACAAGTGACTGGATGACTTGGGCAAGTTTCATGAATGACTGGGCTTCCCAGGTGGCACTAGGGGGTGAAGAACCACCTGCCAATGCAGAAGACGTAAGAGCTGCATGTTTGATCCCTGGGTCAGGAAGATCCCCTGGAAGAGGGCAAGGTGACAGTCCCGCCTGGTAACGAGCAGAGAGCCGTGGCATTTGGAGCAAGGCGGGCATGAGGCCAGGTGAAGTGGGCCGTGGGTGACAGACAGCACTGAGCAGGTCCTAATCAACTCTTGGTATTTTTTTCCATCGTGGGTTTTTTATTAATTTTGATTTTTTTAAATAAAAATTCTGCATTAAAAGTATCAGTTTGATTGCTGAGTTTTCTGGCACCCCCATAGACTGTGTGCCCAAGGGGAGCACCCTTCTTGCCCCATTCCAACCCTGAGTAACTATCTGTAATTCAGACAAAGGATACAAATAGCCAGGAGTCATCAAGGCCAAATCATGACTTCCCCTTCCTAAAATAACTCCAGTTTTGAATTATTTTTCATCCCTCTCATAAACAGAGCTGCCTCCTCAAAACAATCCAACCAATAGCTATAAGGAGGGCTTTCCTTTTGAGCAATCTTCTATGGCGAATCACCAGGAGAAAGATGCTATTAGTAATTAACTGAGACTTTACATTTTGCTTCTTCTAAGGGTCATTTCCAATTTAACATAAGTACACATTTTGGTTTTCCTCAAAACTATTTCTTCCCTCCAACCACTAACAGATCTTTGCATTTCAGAATCCAACAAAAATATTCTGAATAAACAAAGAAACTTGGAGTTCGCCGACTCCTCCATGGGCCCCAGCCCCCTGGGGAGAGGAACTCTTCCCACAGGAGCTCTGCTCTCTCTGCACTGCTCAGGTCTGGGTGGTCAGGCCATAGCTGGGACTTAACACATGCTGACCCCAGGTTCTTAACAAGTACACTCATCAAAACAAGTTATTTAACAGAAGATATTCACATTGTTTAATTACAGCCATATATGTCTTCTCATTACTGTTTTCAGCCTGATGCCCACAGAAATTAAAGGCATGACTTTCCAACCTTAACCATATTGAATTGTCACTTTCTGACCAGTTAGAACTGGACATGGAACAACAGACTGGTTCTAAATAGGAAAAGGAGTACGACAAGGCTGTATATTGTCACCCTGCTTATTTAACTTATATGCAGAGTACATCATGAGAAACGCTGGGCTGGAAGAAGCACAAGCTAGAATCAAGATTGCCAGGAGAAATATCAATAACCTCAGATATGCAGATGACACCACCCTCATGNTGGGTGTTCATTGGAAGGACTGATACTGAAGTTGAAACTCCAATACTTTGGCCACCTCATGCAAAGAGTTGACTCACTGGAAAAGACCCTGATGCTGGGAGGGATTGGGGGCAGGAGGAGAAGGGGACGACAGAGGATGAGATGGCTTGATGGCATCACCAACTCAATGCACATGAGTTTAGGTGAACTCCGAGAGTTGGTGATGAACAGGGAGGCCTCGCATGCTGCGATTCATGGGGTCGCAAAGAGTCGGACACAACCAAGCGACTGAACTGAACTAACTGAAGATAACATTATTAAGAGTTTCAAGACAATAACCAGGAACAATCACAGATCATTAAACCATAGTTCAAGATGTGGCTTCTGAGCATGGGCTTTGCATGTTTGCACTGGTTGTGTATCCACGAACATGATCCTGTGTGGAAGAATTTGAAAGAGATTAATGGCTAGGTGCAAGTATGCTGGCTTACTCTTTATAAAGCCAAATCCATTATCACAGCTTAAATGAGAGACAATTCTCCATGATTTTGCATGTTTCTACATATTTTGAAGGCAGAGACATCAACTGCCTTTGATTCATGACAATTTTTTTCAAGGACAATAGTGAACAGCCTTGAAAGACAGACACAGTATCTTTACCTGAAGTGAAAGCATGGTTTATTCCATTATAAAAGACCCAAACCCCCTAAAACTCAGGATTTCCCACCTGAAAGCAGCTTGTGATCTATGCAGCTGTTAGCCAGTCTTCCTCATNTGGGCTCCAAAATCACTGCAGATGGTGACTGCAGCCATGAAATTAAAAGACGCTTACTCCTTGCAAGGAAAGTTATGACCAACCTAGATAGCATATTGAAAAGCAGAGACATTATTTTGCCAACTAAGGTCCGTCTAGTGAAGGCTATGGTTTTTCCAGTGGTCATGTATGGATGTGAGAGTTGGACTGTAAAGAAAGCTGAGTGCTGAAGAATTGATGCTTTTGAACTGTGGTGTTGGAGAAGACTCTTGAGAGTCCCTTGGACTGCAAGGAGATCCAACTAGTCCATCCTAAAGGAGACTAGTCCTGGGTGTTCATTGGAAGGACTGATACTGAAGTTGAAACTCCAATACTTTAGCCACCTCATGTGAAGAGTTGGCTCATTGGAAAAGACCCTGATGTTGGGAGGAATTGAGGGCAGGAGGAGAAGGGGATGACAGTGGATGAGATGGCTGGATGGTTGATGAGATGGCATCATTGGCTCGATGGACGTGAGTTTGAGTGAACTCTGGAAGTTGGTGACTGACAGGGAGGCCTGGCATGCTGCGATTCATGGGGTCGCAAAGAGTTGGACGCGATTGAGCGACTGAACTGAACTGACTGGTCCTTTGGTGAAAGCAGAAGTTGTACAAATGGATTTGAGTTCAGATTACTTTATACTCAGTGAAGAACTCATCTCTGTGCGCTCTTAGTCGGGACTGAAATTTAGAGCCACATTTTGGAGGACAGACTGTGATATTTATTTTTTGAAGTGATACCTTTTTCTTTATTGGAGTACAGTTGATTTACAGTGTTTGGTTAGTTTCAGGTGTACAATAAAGTGATTTGGTTAGGTGTGTGTGTATGTATATTCTTTTTCAGATTCTTTTCCCTTACAGGTTATTACAAACATTGTGCTATAAAATAGATCTTTGTTGATTATCTATTTTATATATGGTAGTGTGTTTATGTTAATCCCGTATTAGTCGTATTTTGATGACAAACCTGATTTGGAAATGCCTCGTTAAGAGCCTGGGAATGAGGTGCACAAAGCAAGCCCCTTCTCTGTGCCTCTGTGTGTGCAGAATTGCTGAGCACTCTTCCCGGCGAAGGGTAGCTCAGGATACCTCTCCTCTACTGAATATTCCCATACGTGCCCACACATGTCTATCATTTGGATGGTCTGGATTATGAATGCAGAGGGAGCGAAGGAGAATTCCCTGAAAGCAGGAATGAATGGCACCCATTCATAGATTAAGAACTCTTCTGTGCTTTTCCCCTGGGGAACGTCAATTCTCTTCTTGACTCAAATGGTTTGCCCACGTATTTAAAAAGGCTTTAAGACATACTTGGGAAGTGCCATCAAGCTAGTAAACCTATCTGACCTTGTTCGGTTTATGAATTCTTATGAGCACATAGGTCAAAGTGTTACTGCCCTAAGTAACATTTTAAATGATTTTAATGTACTCTCATAAAAAGTTAGCTGCTAAGACACAAATCTGTGGACTCCATAATATAAGAGCTATGTAGGCCCTTTTAATATTACCACTAGTTTAAATGTACCAGGCGAGTTGGTATTACTGTGTGTGCAAGTGCATGTGTGTGCATACATATTACATATTATACACACAGGTATAAAATGAAAAATACATATATAGTTTCAGGGAACAGTATATTTGTTTCCTTCCCTAGGTATAGTAGTTAATTCTAATAAACTATAGTTTACTTCTTCTCACTTTTAGTTCCATTTAAACAGAAAGCCAATAATTCTTTTCCCCTCTGTTGTTTTATCTTCGCAACAGAGTAAAACATCTCTGGACATAAGAGGAACAAAACGTACCAATTTCTACTCTACTTCATAGCGTAACAGTTTGGACCAGGTTTAGTGCAGAAAAGGGTAAGATCTTTACCTAAAGTATCCTAAACTAAAAAGTCTTTAGCACATAAATATGTTAACAAGGTTTAGTGCAGAAAAGGGTGAGATCTTTAACTGAATTATCCTAAAGTAAAAAAGCAAGTGACTTGAAAGCATGGCGATTTAAAATCAGAGGGAAAACCAACTCTATAGATATCTGCACATTTAGAGAGTATTTAAACTATTTCACTTTATAAAATTCAGTGGGGAATGTGATTTCTGGTGTTCTGGCTTATAGAATCACTTGGGAATGAATAATTCATAGGCTTTTTACCAAGTCTCAAGTGTAAATCAGTCAAATATAGCAACATGATATTCGTGCTGAATTTCTAAGTACTTAAAAACATTTAGATGGAAACTTCTTTTCAAGAGAGCGGGAGGAAGAATGTCACTTTCCCTCTGCTCATGGGGCTCAGGCATATTTGCATTACATCTTCTGAAAAATCTATACAAAGCGATTTAAGGAAACACGAAACCAGTTAGGTTGCCGAAGTGAAGAAAAGGAAAGCAACAGAAAACTTTTCTCACTGTTCTGTCCTCTCCATTAACATACTGATGTGAAACTAAACAGAAAAAGCAATCTAATAACAAACATTCCTTTGAGACAGGCTCAGGGAGCAAAAGGACATCCACTTATTGTTCCGCCCATCCGATTGGTCCATATATGGCAATAAAGGTACAATAGACGGAAACAGGAAGCAGACTGGCGCATCTGTAGTATCTTATTAGCTGTTAATGGATATCCGAGAAGAACATGCATATAATGCTGAATCGTCGGGACCAATCTCCGAAGCAATTACTCTTAATTAGCGTGTTCTGTTTATAGATTCAACTTAGTGTACCCTTATGTATCAAAGAGATGAAAGCAGCTGCAGAAAAAGAAATGAGGCTCTTAAAGGAAAAGTGTTCCAAGATGTTGGAAGATTTCTTTTTGGTGACGTGAAAGCATTTCTTTCCATTCTCTCCCTGGCAGGAGAGGGTTTTCTCCTCTGTGAATGATTAAAAAATGGTAGGAAAGAAACTTCCAAAGCTGGCTAGCCATCGGAGGTGTTCTCATCATTCCCTTAGCAGAGTGTAAAGAAAACTGGTCAGAACAAAATAACCGTGCAGGACAAAAGTGTTCCCTGAAGCTGTAACTTTAAACACTTCCAGGGGGCTCCATCCACCCTCCCCTGGCCGACCCCATGAGCGCTTCAGAGCAGTGGCACCTGCATTTGCTGTCTGCCAAATTGGAAGCAGTGGGGCGAACTCGGTGATGTGACCAGCTGTATCTCCATAAAAGAGAAAACACAAAACGGTCTTTCCAGGCCAATCTAGTCAAAAGAGATCTGAATATATTCACCGAGCTTCTGAGCCAATCACCCACTCTCTGTAAATGGAAAGATAGAATATAGATCAGTCACCTACGCAAAACATACCATTTACTGGCCTTTACAAAAAAAAAAAAAAGGAAATTCCTCTGGGGTAGTGGATAGTAAATTTGCACAATCCGATGCCCACATCAACAGTTCTCTGGACATCTTTCTCGGAGCCACCACTGGGGTACTGCCTCTGCTGTGACAGGAAGGCTCGGCTCTTAAAGCACTGGTGATTATCTCTGCAACATACTGTTCTATTCTCTTGAAAGTCAGAGAATTTCTCTCCTGTCTTATGGAGCTCTGTTTTGAAAGATCATTTTGAACGCACACTTCATGCACTCATTCTAACCTGTAGCCGATCTCTCTAATGACTGTGCTCTGTGTAGACATAACAAAACTGGGCTGGATTTCTTCAGAGGGGAAAGGGGGTACTTCTTACTTGTCTGGGGCTTACCACCCTTCAGGATAGGCATGACTTCCGTGTGTCTGCCTTTCTGAGTGCCTAGGAGTTTGCAATATAAGCCCCTCCCCACATAAGGCAAGAAAAACTAAAGAACTGGCCTTTCCCAGTTTCGTGCCCAAAGCACAGGGCGAACGGAGCCCTCCTCCAGGGTTCCACTGGAGCGCAGTGCTGCAAACAAGGGCTGTTCTCCCAGGGAGGGGGCCCTTTGCTTCCAGAAATCTGCTCCAGACATGCTCTTCTGTCTGTCGGTTGCATTAGCCTGTTTTACTGTGCTATGCGTTAGATTTTTCAGGTTTAAAGTTTAACATTCTTGGCGAATGGTTCTGTTCCGATGTTCATGAATATAGGCAATGTTATTAACATTTCATTAACTTAAAAAAAAAAAGCATTCTTCTTAAGGTATCTTGTTGTTGTTCAGTTGCTAAGTTATATCCAACTCTTTGCAACCCCATGGGCTGCAGTGCACCAGGCTTTCCTGTCCTTCATAATCTTGCGGATTTTGCTCAAACTCATGACCATTGAGTTGGTGATGTTATCCAACCATCTCATCCTCTGTCATTCCCTTCTCCCCCTGTCAACTATACTTCAATGTAAAAAATAGACAATTTTGTGTATATATCTATATTTTAAAGATTGCAGTGTAGTTGATTTACAATGCTGTGTTAGTTTCAGGTGTACAGCAACATGATTCAGATATATATTTAAAATTAAAAAACAATTCATAAAAAATTCTTCTCCATTTATTAGTGTGTATCTATTAATCCTAAACTCCTAATTTACCCTGCCCCACCATCCCCTTTGGTAACCATATCTATTTTTTACGTCTGTGAATCTATTTCTGCTTTATAAGTAAGTTCTTTGATATCATTTGTTTAGATTACACATGTGAGTGATATCATATGATATTTGTCTTGCTCTGTTTTACTTTACTTGCTGTGATAATCTCTAGGTACATCCATGTTGCTTCAAATAACAATACTTCAGTCTTTCTTATGGCTGAGTAATATTCCATTATCTACTTATCTATCTGATATATATATGCTACATCTTTTTTATCCATTTACCTGTTGATGGACATTTGAGTTACTTCTGTGTCTTGGATACTATAAACAGTGCTTTGCGGTGTATACATCTTTTCAGATTAGAGCTTTTGTCTTGTCCAGATACATACCCAGGGACTGCTGGGTCATACGGCAACTCTATTTTCAGTCTGTTAAGGAAACTCCGCACTATTTTTCATAGTGCAGCAATGGTTTTTGACCTTATCTTTTGAGGTGTATGACAGAGCCACAGACAAGGAATGACCTACACAAATGGAGGCTTTCTTCACTGGAAGGAGAGAGACATGTTGCACCGTACATGCATTCATTCATATGCAGTAAACTGCATGGTCTGCGGATGTGGGGGACAAGTGGGACATAGAAACGATCCACTTGAATACTAGACGGTGACTGCCTCCTCCCTGTCTGAGTTTGCACTCCAGCAGCAACGTGAAAGGGGGGCCCTGATATGAGGGTCTTCAGCTGGCCTCTCTCCCACATAGTTCTCATACTGTGCACATCACCCACTTAAGCAGGAAACCGAAATGACACGGAGAAGTTACTTGCCCAGTCACACTTTCTGATAAAACTGTGATGGGTATATGTGCTGTTCGGTATTATTGTCTGGGTTATACATCCACATACATGTGTTACTGCATAGGATTGTAGATACCATGTGGATGGTCCTCCATATGGGTTTTGATGTTGTAGGTTACTTCTGACAGTACTCATATGTCAGTAGAGGCATTTTTCATGGACTTGAGAACCTATTTCCAATGGAAGATTCACCATAGGGCCACAATTTATAATTCTTAAAGACCAAACCACCCTTCCTGCACTCCTGTCTCCCTCCTCCCTTCCAAATGTCAATGGATGCTAATTAATTATTCTTTCTCACTTAGGGTGTTATTTCTGGGTGAAGTTCAGAGAGAGGTACTGGGATGTCCATGTAACTAGGTGGTTTTCAGTCCGTTTCCATAGCATATCAAAATAAGACTAATTCTTTATTCCTATCTTACATCTTTATACTGCTCCGCAGTTGTGAAGACAGCCCAGACACAGGGAGAAATGTTTAAAGCAAGCTGAGATGATGGACATAAAATGCAAAAGGAAACAGCTCCCAGGCCCTTACGTTCAGAGGCCGAGCTGTGCAAGGGGAGACATCTAAGCTGTGGCTTTCCAAAGGGGAAGGGGATGTTTAACAACTACTGACCAGGTTAAAGGATCTGTGTTGGCATTCTTTCATGCAATAACTTAACTCAACCCTCTCAGTAACCCTGAGAGCCAGTGAATTATTATCCATACTTTACACAAGAGGAAACCAGGACACAGAGACAATTAGGTAATACACTCAGGTTTGCAAAGGAAGAAAGTTTTTAAACTGGGTCTGATTTCACATTTCCCACTGTACCAGCTACTTCATTAAAGAAGAGCCATAGTTACTAGTTCAGTTCAGTTCAGTCACTCAGTCGTGTCCGACTCTTTGCGACTCCATGAATTGCAGCACACCAGGCCTCCCTGTCTATCACCAACTCCCGGAGTTCACTCAGACTCGCATCCATTGAGACAGTGATGCCATCCAGCCATCTCATCCTCTATCGTCCCCTTCTCCTCCTGCCCCCAATCCCTCCCAGCATCAGAGTCTTTTCCAGTGAGTCAACTCTTCGCATGAGGTGGCCAAAGTACTGGAGTTTCAGCTTCAGCATCATTCTTTCCAAAGAAATCCCAGGGTTGATCTCCTTCAGAATGGACTGGTTGGATCTCCTTGCAGTCCAAGGGACTCTCAAGAGTCTTCTCCAACACCACAGTTCAAAAGCATCAATTCTTCGGCGCTCAGCCTTCTTCACAGTCCAACTCTCACATCCATACATGACTACTGGAAAAACCATAGCCTTGACTAGACAGAACTTAGTCGGCAAAGTAATGTCTCTGCTTTGGAATATGCTATCTAGGTTGATCATAGTTAGTAAGTAGTAATCATTCAGTAACAATAGGAATGGTCTTTGTAAGTCAAACTAAAAGAAGATCCAGAAAAATTAGGAGCTCAGAAAATAAGAACAGATGATTATGGGTATGTTGAATTACAAGGGTAAAAACTAAATGGATGTTTGGGGAGTTTATATGAAAGACCTAATAAATATTAGTGGTTAAAGCATTATCAGGATGTTTCAAAAATTATCAGGAGTAAGACAGTTGTGTTATATTGAGTAAATATATATAGATGATACAACAAAAGAAAAAGACCCAGTACCAAGAGCTATGAAATCTTGGAAGAGCCATCTCTTCTCACCCAGTTTCACTTCAGTGGGGTCTACTGACTCCCTGATTTTGGAACACATCAAGGTTATCATTTGTAAAAGCATTTAAAAACTATTTTCATAAAGTAGCTGCCACATGAGTTGACAATTACATTTTCTTTTAAAACTTCTGCCCATGATTAATGGAAGGAGTCCTGTCTTTGACTAGTGGATAGAACAGCGTGTGCTTTTATTTATTTATTTTTTCAGCGTGTGCTTTTAAAACTTGTCAGAAAAGGGCCTTTCTGGCCGGCTGGCTCATTCATAAGGCTTACATCACTCTGTTAGGGCATTAATGTCTCTGAACCATCATCTCCTCTGTTACAGAGAGAAGTGTAGCTTACATACCGCAGTTAGGAATTCTTTTGCTTGCATGTAACAGAACTGCTGAGTGGTTTGAGCACCAAAAGTATTTGAGTGCATCACGTAAACCAGCACGTCAGTAAAGGAGTGCAGTTTAAAGAAACCCACAAGGAACTCTGTTCTGATCTTTTTACCTCCATTAGCACGTCGGCTTTCTGCCTCTTGGTAACAGATGTGCTCCACAGTTAGGACAGGAAGGAGGGCAAGAGGTTCTGAAGGGGTACATGTACCCCTTGCCAGGACACATGCTCAGATCTCAACAGCCAGAGCTGTCCATGACCAGCTCATGCTGTGGGGTCAGGTAGGAACGTGAGCAGCTTTCCTAGCTTCTTCAGTGAAGTCAATAGAGGAGAAATCAGTAGGGTTGACACGGCTCTTGGCAGCACCTGCTTCACTGAGGTACTGACTGGGAAAAAGGATTTTGACTCTGGAAGTAACTCCTTTGTCAGTGGCCACCCCAGAAATGCGGCCATGGTCCATCAGAACAACAGGCTGCCCTGCATCACGTCTCCTGGTCTAGATTCTGAGAAGAAGCTGCAGATCAAGCATTACTTAATGGAAGAAAAGAAAAGGGAGGGTGAGTTTCCTAAAGTCACCTAAAGATGAGAATCACTTGGAGTACTTGTTAAAAACACAGATTCCTGGGCTTCAATCCAGAATCAAATCAGAATTTGCAGGCAGAGGTCTGGAAATCTGCTTTCTCTTACTAACAAGTGCTCCAATAAAATTTATCATCAGTGGACCTCACCCTGGCTGTGCAGTAGAACCATCTGGAGGGCCTGTATAAAACACCAATGGCCGGAGCCTCACCATCAACCAGAGCGTGCAATCCAGCATTTGTTTTTTAAACATCTCTGGCAATTCTGCTGTAGCAGGTCTGACAAAGGCACGGGCTCTGGCCTGTCTCTTATACACATCTGGGGCGAACTCGGTGATGTGACCAGCTGTATCTCCATAAAAGAGAAAACACAAAACGGTCTTTCCAGGCCAATCTAGTCAAAAGAGATCTGAATATATTCACCGAGCTTCTGAGCCAATCACCCACTCTCTGTAAATGGAAAGATAGAATATAGATCAGTCACCTACGCAAAACATACCATTTACTGGCCTTTACAAAAAAAAAAAAAAGGAAATTCCTCTGGGGTAGTGGATAGTAAATTTGCACAATCCGATGCCCACATCAACAGTTCTCTGGACATCTTTCTCGGAGCCACCACTGGGGTACTGCCTCTGCTGTGACAGGAAGGCTCGGCTCTTAAAGCACTGGTGATTATCTCTGCAACATACTGTTCTATTCTCTTGAAAGTCAGAGAATTTCTCTCCTGTCTTATGGAGCTCTGTTTTGAAAGATCATTTTGAACGCACACTTCATGCACTCATTCTAACCTGTAGCCGATCTCTCTAATGACTGTGCTCTGTGTAGACATAACAAAACTGGGCTGGATTTCTTCAGAGGGGAAAGGGGGTACTTCTTACTTGTCTGGGGCTTACCACCCTTCAGGATAGGCATGACTTCCGTGTGTCTGCCTTTCTGAGTGCCTAGGAGTTTGCAATATAAGCCCCTCCCCACATAAGGCAAGAAAAACTAAAGAACTGGCCTTTCCCAGTTTCGTGCCCAAAGCACAGGGCGAACGGAGCCCTCCTCCAGGGTTCCACTGGAGCGCAGTGCTGCAAACAAGGGCTGTTCTCCCAGGGAGGGGGCCCTTTGCTTCCAGAAATCTGCTCCAGACATGCTCTTCTGTCTGTCGGTTGCATTAGCCTGTTTTACTGTGCTATGCGTTAGATTTTTCAGGTTTTAAGTTTAACATTCTTGGCGAATGGTTCTGTTCCGATGTTCATGAATATAGGCAATGTTATTAACATTTCATTAACTTAAAAAAAAAAAGCATTCTTCTTAAGGTATCTTGTTGTTGTTCAGTTGCTAAGTTATATCCAACTCTTTGCAACCCCATGGGCTGCAGTGCACCAGGCTTTCCTGTCCTTCATAATCTTGCGGATTTTGCTCAAACTCATGACCATTGAGTTGGTGATGTTATCCAACCATCTCATCCTCTGTCATTCCCTTCTCCCCCTGTCAACTATACTTCAATGTAAAAAATAGACAATTTTGTGTATATATCTATATTTTAAAGATTGCAGTGTAGTTGATTTACAATGCTGTGTTAGTTTCAGGTGTACAGCAACATGATTCAGATATATATTTAAAATTAAAAAACAATTCATAAAAAATTCTTCTCCATTTATTAGTGTGTATCTATTAATCCTAAACTCCTAATTTACCCTGCCCCACCATCCCCTTTGGTAACCATATCTATTTTTTACGTCTGTGAATCTATTTCTGCTTTATAAGTAAGTTCTTTGATATCATTTGTTTAGATTACACATGTGAGTGATATCATATGATATTTGTCTTGCTCTGTTTTACTTTACTTGCTGTGATAATCTCTAGGTACATCCATGTTGCTTCAAATAACAATACTTCAGTCTTTCTTATGGCTGAGTAATATTCCATTATCTACTTATCTATCTGATATATATATGCTACATCTTTTTTATCCATTTACCTGTTGATGGACATTTGAGTTACTTCTGTGTCTTGGATACTATAAACAGTGCTTTGCGGTGTATACATCTTTTCAGATTAGAGCTTTTGTCTTGTCCAGATACATACCCAGGGACTGCTGGGTCATACGGCAACTCTATTTCCAGTCTGTTAAGGAAACTCCGCACTATTTTTCATAGTGCAGCAATGGTTTTTGACCTTATCTTTTGAGGTGTATGACAGAGCCACAGACAAGGAATGACCTACACAAATGGAGGCTTTCTTCACTGGAAGGAGAGAGACATGTTGCACCGTACATGCATTCANAAAGAGTTGACTCATTGGAAAAGACCCTGATGTTGGGAGGGATTGGGGGCAGGAGGAGAAGGGGACGACAGAGGATGAGATGGCTGGATGGCATCACCGATTCAATGGACGTGAGTCTGAGTGAACTCGGGAGTTGGTGATGGACAGGGAGGCCTGGCGTGCTGCGATTCATGGGGTCCCAAAGAGTCGGACATGACTGAGAGACTGAACTGAACCGATGTCTCATTGCTGCTTTTTATATTAGAATGTTTAATGCTGATCTGATCTGAATTCTCTTATTTTTTAAATTGGGGTATAGCTTCTTTACAGTGCTGTGTTAGTCTCTGCAGTACAAGGCAGTGAATCAGCTATGTGTATCCATGTATCTGCTCCCTCTTGGACTTCCCTCCCGCTGCCCCATCCCGCCCCCTAGGCCATCACAGAGCATTGCACTGAGCCCCTTGTGCAGCTTCCCATTCGCTGTTTTACGCACGGCAGCGCACATGCCTCCATCCCAGTCTCCCAATTCACCCCTCTTGCCATGCGCACATATCTGATCCGAATTCTTTAGCCAGGGAAGTCTGGTCTCTGGCTCATGCTGACCCTCTGTTCCTTGTTTCCCACTCTATACTTTGGAATTGCTTTGCTAGTAATGCTCTGCCCTGGCCCCACTTTGGAACCTCCATCTACAGGGCTCCACTCTGTCAAGATTCTAGGAAAAGACTGTTGCCTCTTTTCACCTACACCCTCCCAGGGAGAGGCTGTCACTCATCTGAATGGTTTCCTAGTGAGGTCACAAATGCAGGTTGTAAGCAAGGACCTCAGGTGGTTCAGTGCTGCCAATGCTGTACACGTGGCTTCAGTCCCTGGGCTGGGAAGATCCCCCGGAGGAGGAAACGGCAACCCACTCCAGTATTCTTGCCTGGGAGATGTCATGGACAGAGCAGCCTGGGGGGCTACAGCCCTTGGGGTTGCAAAGAGTCAGACATGATTTAGCAGCTGAATAACAACAAAGGCTTTAGAGCTACTGCTGTCATCTAGAAAGTGCAGGTTTGGATGATGGAGGCTAGAGAGAAGAGAAGCTGTGTATCCTAGTACCACAGAACCTCAGAGAGGCAAAGAAACAAATAGAGTGCTCCTCTTCGAAGGGTGCAGTAAAATCTTGCTCTATATTTGGCAGACTCCCTTTCCCAGCCAAACAGAACCACCAAACTGGGCTGCTAGATGCTTTCCAAACAACCCCCTTGGCCTTCTTACCGGCTGCCTCCAGCTTGCCTTGTTTCTTCCATCTGAAAACCCTTTCCAATTTCTCTTGGTTGAAATCCTAACACCTCATTCAGTTCCTGCTTCAAATGGCACTTTCTCTAAGGTGCGTTTTCCTGACTCAGAGCCTACGCTCTGATGGGTCTGCG
This sequence comes from Neotragus pygmaeus, assembly GCA_006410875.1. Taxonomy (NCBI): domain Eukaryota; kingdom Metazoa; phylum Chordata; class Mammalia; order Artiodactyla; family Bovidae; genus Neotragus; species Neotragus pygmaeus. The sequence goes on along the minus strand of SJYV01030329.1, from coordinate 3,496,030 downwards.
CCATTCTTAAGCTCTTTGACATGCTTTACTTCACACTGTCTGCTCCCCCAGATAAGGAAGTGGCAACCCAACATATTTTGCTTTACATTAGCTTTCCAGAAACTTCCATCAAAGTCACCTCTGCAAATTATCTAATCTATGAGACTAGAATCCTTGCAGAAGTAGTTGTTCAACAAATTTTGCAGAATGTGTAGACTGTGGGTTGTCAGTGACAGGGGATTCCACCTAAGTAGATAGATGAAGAGGAAGGAGAATGTATTTCTTCAATAGAAATTTCCGCTTTGGGACCTTCGGCTGCCGTAAGGCTGTGAACATCTTCCATAGCAGGTGAGCTGGTGGACCTCTCCCAATCGGAGCTGGAGGAAAAGGAAAGGGGCGCCCAACATTGACTGCTGCTCTTAGGCACAGCACCCTTTTACCCTCAGCACCAGACTATGTGCTCAGCACCTCACGCACATCACCTCAGCCCTCACGATAGCCCATTTGACAAGTCAGGAAATTGAGGTCCCAAGGAAGTCTAGCTACATGCTTAAACTCACACAGTTCCAAGGGCCAGGGCAGCTTTCATAGCAGGCAGCCTGCTCCCAAAAACAAAGCGTGCGTGGGCCACCACTGAGTTATCCTGCTTTAGGGCTGAGAGTGGGACAGCTCTGGGTCGCTTGTTTCAGAGTTATAATGGAGAGACGGAAGGGATCGAGCAAGGCTAACAAGGCATTTTGTGGGCAGCCCTGTGCCAAGGAGGAGGGCGAGGGAGCACGGTGCCCTGGTGAGGATGGCAGAACAGCCAGGCGTCCAGCTCTGCCTGAGCTTCTGTGCCACACACACCCCTGGGAGTCTGGCCGAAGGAGGCTGTGTCATGCTGGACATGTATTAGATTAGGTGTCCTTGCTCTAGGTCCAAAGACATGGCCAAACAAAGTTACTCAGCTTGCCTAAGTTGCATACTGGAGGGGTTTGTCAACACTAAAGAAGAAAGGGCAGAGAAAGGATAAATCTCGCTGAGATTTACACAGGAAATCCACAGCAACCCCCTTCTCTCATCGCCTCTCACCGTCGAGAAGCTTAGACGCTGTCTCCTTCACTTTGCCTCACTGCATCAGCAGCTGCTAGCTAAATTATAACGTCAAGACACAGCGAGGTGAGTGGAGAGACTGGGTCCAAGTGCAGACTTCAGAATGGCAAGATGAGCATGGAATTCACTGGCGAGAGAATTCACTGGTATCAGTGGATGCTCCAGACCAACGTCTAGTCAGGACAAATGGCCGCAGCTAAAAGCTCAACTCATCTGCCCGCACCAGCTANAGACTTCAGAATGGCAAGATGAGCATGGAATTCACTGGCGAGAGAATTCACTGGTATCAGTGGATGCTCCAGACCAACGTCTAGTCAGGACAAATGGCCGCAGCTAAAAGCTCAACTCATCTGCCCGCACCAGCTATCAGCTCCTTCTTTCGGAAACTGTCCAGAAGATTTATATCACTGGTATGGCATTTAAAAAACCATGTGTATTTCATTTGAGTATCATCGTCTCTGAGGTGTATCTGCCTGTGTAGCAAAGACCAAGACATGGAGATCGTCTTGTTCTGTCTACTTCACATCTATAATTCCACAGTGGACCCGTTCTCTGCCTCCTCTTGACCACTGTTTTGAGTTAGTGCACGGACCACCAGTGGTGGGCTGCAGCCCTCTGGCAGGCTCTCAGGCTCTACTAGTGGTCCTGGGGGCTTTCTGTGAGGTGGCATTCCCTCTTTGAAAGGCAGGTATGGCATCTGTCTGTTAACCCTAAATTACCTTTCTCCACAGCTGATGATGGTGGCAAATGGCCATGTACTCAGACATGCCATTGATGAGCTTAAAATAAATACTGGTGGTGATTTCCTGCATTGGAAGAAACTTCTAATGGGAGAGGGAAGGGCAGAGAAATCATAGCATCTCCTCAAGTATCACTGTGAAAGATAAGACAACTGCAGGGCAGGGATTCTCAACCTGTGTGCAGAGGTGCTCAGCCGAGTCCAACTCTTTGCAACCCCATGAACTGCAGCCTCCAGGCTCTTCTGTCCAGGGGATTTTCCAGGCAAGGATACTGGAGTGGGTTGCCATTGCCTTCTCCAAACTCGAAGATCTTGCTAAAGTTCAGATTCTGATGCAAGAGCTCTAGAGCCAGCAATCCTGCTTTCCCATCAAGCTCCCAGGTGAGGCTAACGCTGCTGGTCTTCAGACGACACTTAGGATATTAGCGCTAAAAGGAGTCTATATTTGGTCATCATCAGACGTATTAGCATCCCCAATGCTCAGTCTTACAACCCACAAATCTGTCACACACACACACATACTGCACTCACCTGATTTTCATGGCACTCTGCTGCCTGGAGAAGGTGAGGAAGACTATTATAAAAGCAACTTCATTTTATAAAAATCTGGATTTATTAAATTGATTTTATACCTCTGAAAACAGAACTCATTTCATGGATGGACCCTAGCGATTATCATACTAAGTGAAGTAAGTCAGACAGAGAAAGACAAATATCATATATCATTCATATGTGGAATCTAATTAAAAATGATACAAATGAACCTATTTACAAAAGAGAAACAGATAGATATCAAAAGCAAACTTATGGTTACCAAAGGAGAAATGTGGTGGTGGGGGGATAATCAGGAGTTTGGCTTAACATATACATACACTATTATTTACACAGTAGCTAACCAACAAGGACCCAGTGTATAGCACAAGCAGCTCTACTCAGTATTCTGTAATAACCTACATGAGGAAAGACTCTGGAAAGAATGGGTATACATATACATATGTGTATATGTGTGTGTGTGTGTATAAATATGTTTAATTGAATTATTTTGCTGTACACCCAAAACTAACACAACACTGTAAATCAGCTATACTCCAATAAAATTAAAAAAAAAAAAGAATTCACTAGAGGATTCCTAGAAGCAGAGTGCTCCCCTACTAGCAAAAATAATGTTTTCGAAAGCTGTACTTTGCATATAGCAGTACAGGAAACCATTTATGATAAAACTGGTAGACACCTAAATTGGGATATGGTGCAAAGAAGTTAACGCCACAGGACTGAAATGAAAGCCCTTGGACCCTCCATTTGAATGGCTAAATCTGTCATAGTCCTCAGGCTTTTAGCTACTCGCAGAAGATGGGCAGAAGGATTTCAACGGATGCTACCCCTCCAAGGAGTCTCTGAAATTGGCAGATCACTTCACCTATGGGCGGCCACCTGGGAAGTGAATGAATTGGGTCAGTACAAATAGGTCAGATGCTTGTTAGAAAACCACTAGTGATATAATGTTAACCTTAAAAAGAAGCCAGAGAAACTTAGAGTGGATTTTAGTTGTGCCATCCTTACACATTTAGTATATTAAATTCAGATACTGGCAGAATATATATTTGTCAGTGTCAAAAGGTTATCCAGGGAAAGGCAAATATGTTTTGAGAGCACTCATCAGTTTCCTGGTACTAAAAATTTTATCCCACAATGTTTTTGAACCCTCTCTTAAAGAACCATAACTTATAGAGGATTATACACTAAAAGACAAGTTTTTCAAGTATAGGATTCTTATTAATTAGTAATTCTCATACTAAGTCAAGGTTGAAAGTAGTGGTTCCTTTGTTTTGCTTATATATGTGGACTCAGTTAAATATAGTGATCTATGCAGAAACATCACCTATATTGACAATTTTTCTTTTTTTAATTTTTACTTTATTTTACTTTACAATACTGTATTGGTTTTGCCATACATTGACACAAATCTGCCACAGGNGAAACAGAAGGATCTGTTAAATCATGCTGCCACTAATGTCTAGTTTCTATGACTTGAGAAGTATAAGCAGCGATAGTAATGATATTGTTGCTGTTATATATAATTGGATTATGATATAAGCCACACACTATAAAACTTGATGTTAAAAGGATATTTGCTCTCAGATGACAGAATACTCAGGAATTTCAAGTGTTTGGTACAATAATATAGCCTAGGATTCTGCCAAGAATGTTCTTTTAGGAGTGAGTAACTTGCTTTTGCATGATGTAGCTTTTCATTCATTTTTCTTCCCTATTCTATATATCTTCATTTTCTTACATACATTTTTTTTTCTTTTTGTGCACATAACATAAATCGATTTATGTTTGGAATACATCAATTGAGAAGTAAACTGAACTAATTAAAAAAATAAATATGTGTGTGTATTTTAGTTTCAGGAAGCAGACATCTTCAGAAGCCCATGGAGATAAGGATGACTTTAGAAGTAGAAAAATGTTGGTCATAGTTAAGGGAATGAAATTAACTAGACAGAGATTAGTGATAAAATATATTCATTAAGCTTTTTTTTTTTCAGTGAATATTTTTGGTTCTGTTTGCATCATTGTTAATTAAGTTCATAAAACAATTTTATTTAGAGGTACTGCAGGGAAATAGTTTTGTGTCTTCTCTGGGTTTTATCTATTTATGAATTTTTTAAAAAGGGGTGCAGCCTTTCTTGAAGTTAAGCAATCAGTTCTTCCCTGTTTTTGAAGGTAATTTTTTATTTTAAGTTGAATGATTCTTTAAATTCTTTAGTGCTTTACAATTTTCAAAAGTTTCATGTACATAATTTCATATAATCCCATAGTAGCTTTTAAAAATTCCCCTAGTCCTGTATTATCTCTGCTTTCTCCACTGATAACTACTAGTTTGTCCTCTTTATCTGTGAATCTGCTTCTTCCTTGTTTTATTTACTAGTTTGCTGTATTTTTAGATTCCACATATAAGTTGTATCATATGATATTTGTATTTCTCTGTCTGACTTATTTCACTTGCAATCCAAGTCCATCCATGTTACTGCAAATGACAACATTTCATTCTTTTTTATGGCTGAGTAATATTCTTTTGTAGATGTATACTACTACTTCTTTATCCATTTATCTGTTGATGGACTATTTTTTTACACCAGGTTATTTGAAGACTATTTGAACTTTTTAATAGAGAAGACACATGATGTTAAAAAATAATTTTTGGCATGAATTTAAATGCATTTCAAATATTACCTATATCTAGCTAACCCCTTAAAGATTGTATCTTGATAAATGGAAGAGATAGTTAAATGTGCTCTGCATTCAGAAGTTTAATTCCTCTCAGTTCTCCAACTGTTAACCACATTCACAGGCCCATTTTGAAAATACTTGGATATAATAAGAATAACAGGCCCATTTTGGAAACATATATTAAAGCAATACTAAAACATGGCTTTGAGTCAGAGTCAGGCAGACTTGGGTACAAATTTATCTTCACACTTTACCAGCTAAGAAATGAGAGAAATTTCAGTTTATTCCTGTAGTAAATACTGTGTAGGAAGGTTGCGACGATTGAGGAGGAGGCAAAGAGCTTTGTCTTTGCTTAATAAATAATAGATGGCCTTAAAATAAACTTTCTGATCCATAAAATTTGCTCTTTGGATATATTCTGAAAATAATACAGTTTAATTTCTTTTAAATATTTTTTGTAATAGAGAGCAGTGATCTCTCTGGATTTTAAGTTGCACTGTGTTTGGTTTCTCCAAAACGTTTGCATATTTACAATTTCTCTGTAATGGTAGTAACATGTGTCATTAACATTATTACATCTGTTGGTATATGCTACAGGATAGAATAGCAAAAACATTCTCAATTTTTGGTTTTTGCCAACTAAGAGAGCTTCTACATGTTTTTTCCCTAAGTTAAAAAAACATAAAATATTGTATCAGGTCAGTGGAATGGAGTGGGTAAAACCTCATGGCAGGAGCCCTGGGTTCTGGTATAACTACGACTGTATGATTTTTAAGCAAATACATCACTTAATCTCTCTGTATCTTGGTTTCCTTATTTATAAAATGAGAAGGTCTTGGAGAGCCTAATTATAGTATTTTAAGAAAAATTACTGTGTTGATTTTTACTGTTGAATAGTTTGAAGACAGTTGACATGAAATCCATTAGGAAATAGAATATTCATATTGTGTATAGCAGGGTAAGAGAGCTAAGCTAAATTATGTACTCAAAGCTGTTTGTCTTTGTACTGTTTATCTTTAAGGATAAAGTAAGATGGTATAAGGAGTGGGCAATAACTCCTAAAACTCATGCAAAATAATATTGCTAACTTTTCTCACTAAGAATATTAGCTAAACACAAGGTGAGAGAAACTTGGCTTCATTTAGCTAATAATAGCTATAATCTGCTTTTCATATAAAATAATGTAAATGAATTTTCTTTTGCTTATTCTGTTTATTTTTTTAAGACTTTGCCCGTTTCTCCCACCCACTACCCTACCTTCTCCTCCACCCCCACTCTTCACAGTCACCAATCTTTTCTCTCTGTGACCTTGATTAGTTGTCTGTTTGCTTGTTTAATTATTTCAAATCTAACAGAGCTTATAGGGTATTTTTCTTTTCTCTGACTTATTTCATGTAGCATGATGCCATGAGTCCATCCATGTTTTCACAAATGGCAAGATTTCATTCCTTTTTTTTTTTTTTTTTTTGGAATTGATTTTTGGTTGCACCGAGTCTTCGTTGCACATGGGCTTTCTCTGGCTGTGGAGAGCAAGGTCTACTCTCTAGTTGAGGGGCGTGGGCTTCTCATTGCAGTGGCTCCCTTCCTGTGGAGCACAGGCTCTAGGCATGCAGGCTTCAGTAGTTGTGCCTCGAGGGTTCAATAGTTGCAGCTCACGGGCATAATTTTTTTGCCTTTTTGTGTGGCTGTGGGGTCTTAGTTTCCTGACCAGGCATCGAACCTGGGTCCTCAGCAGTGAAAGCACAGAGTCCTACTCATTGGACTGCCAGGGAATTTCTGACATACATCTTTGTGAATTAGTGTTTTTATTTTCTTTGGAAAATACTCAGAAGTGGAATTGCTGGATCATATGGTAATTCTCTTTTTAAATTGTTTGAGGACGCGTCATACTGTTTTCCACAGTGGCTTCGCCAGTTTACTTTCTTACCAGTGGCACAGAAGGGCTCCTTTTTTTCTTTTTTACATCCTTACTGACGTCTGTTATTTCTTGTCTTTTTGCTAAAAGCCCTTCTAACAGATGTGGAGTGCTATCTTATTGTGATTTTGATTTGCATTTTCCTGATGCTTAATGGTATAGAACATCTTTTGATGTCCAGCTGGCCATCTGTAATGTCTCGTTTGGAAAGATGTCTATTCATATCTTCTGCCCATTCTTTAATCAAATTGTGGGGATTTTGTTGTTGGGTTTTTTGCTTTTGAGTTGTATGAGTTCCTTATAAGTTTTGCATATTAGCTCTTATCAGATATATCACTTGCAAATATTTTCTCCCATCTGTTGACCTGTGTTTCTACTTTTATGCCAATACCGTACTGTTTTAATTGCTCTAGCTTTGTACTATAACTAGAAATCAGGAAATGTGATGCCTCCAGCTTTGTTCTTCCTCAAGATTGCTTTGGCTCTTGAGGGTCTTTTTTGATTCAAATTTAGGATTGTTTGTTTTATGCCTATGAAAAATACTGTTGGAACTTTTTAAAGGGATTGCATTGAATTTGTATATTGCTAATTTCTTTTCCATAGAGTGTATCATTAATGTATAGAAACAGCAGATTTTTGTGTATTGATTTTGTATCGTGTAACTACTGAATTTGTTTATTCTAACAGTCTTTTGATAGGAGTCTTTAGGGTTTTCAGTATTATGTCATCTGCAAATGGTGACAGTTTTACTTCCTCCTTTGCCATTTGGATGCCTTTTATTGCTTTTTCTTGCCTAATTTCTCTAACTNGTGTAACTACTGAATTTGTTTATTCTAACAGTCTTTTGATAGGAGTCTTTAGGGTTTTCAGTATTATGTCATCTGCAAATGGTGACAGTTTTACTTCCTCCTTTGCCATTTGGATGCCTTTTATTGCTTTTTCTTGCCTAATTTCTCTAACTAGGACATCCTGTGTTGAATAAAAGTGATGAGAGTGGGCATCCTTGTCTTGTTTCTGATCTTACAAGCTTTCGCCTTTCCCTCGTTGAGTATGACGTTACCTTTGGGCTTGTCGTATGTGGTCTCTTATGTTGAAGTACATTTCAACTATACTTTTTTTTGTTTGTTTGTTTTTATCATAAATGGATGTTAGATTTTTGTCAGATGATTTTTTCTGCATTTGTTGAGATGATCAGTTCAGTTGCTCAGTCGCAGCCAACTCTTTGCAACCCCATAGATTGCAGCACCCTGGGCTTCCCTGTCCAACACCAACTCCCAGAGCTGGTGTTGGACAGTTGAGATGATCATATGATTTTTATCCTTCATTTTGTTGATACTGGTGTACCTCATTAACTGATTGGTAGATGATGAACCATCATCCCTGGAATAAACCCCACTTGATCATGGTGTGTATTTTTATATATTGTTGTATTTTAATGTATTGTTGAATTCATGCTGACATTTCATTTAGGATTTTTGCATCTTTGTTCATCAGAAATATGGCCTAAAATTTCTTTCCTTGTGGAGTTCTTGTTTGCTTTTGGTATCGGAATACTAGTTTTATAAGATGAGTTTGGCAGAGTTCCCTCCTCTTTTGTTTTTGACATTTCAGAAGGATTGTTACTTATTTTTTGAATGTTTGGTAGAATTCACTTGTGAAGGTGTGTGGTCCTAAACTTTTGTTTGTTGAAAGGTGTTTTTTTTTTGTTTGTTCGTTTTTTTAATCACTGGTTCAGTTACCTTGTAGTATCCAGTCTGTAGATTTTATTTTTTATCACGGTTTCAGTGTTGGTAGGTTACACTTTTCTTGGGATTTATCTGTCTTTTATAGGTTGTCCAATTTGTTGGTATATATTTGTTCATAATAGTCTCTTAGAATCCTTTGTATTTCTGTAGTATTGGTTGTAATATCTCCTGTTCGATTTCTGATTTTATTTATTTGAGTCCTCTCATTTTCTTTTGGTGTGTCTAGCTAGAGGTTTGTCAATTTTGAAAGATTACCTTTTGATCCACCTGTTGGTTTTGTTGATCTTTTTTGTTGTCTTTTTAGTCTGTATTTAACTTACTTCTCCTGTAATCTTTCTTATTTCCTTTCTTCTGCTTGTTTTGAGCTTTGTTTGTTCTTTTTCTAGTTCCTTGCGTGTCAAGTTGGATGTTGTGAGAGTTTTCGTTTTTTGACGTTGGCATTTATTGCTATAAACTTCCCTCTTGAAACTGCTTTTATAGTCAATTATTGTAATCTTAGTGGGTTTTTTGTTTTGTTTTTCAGCCTTCTTAATAGCTTTGTAAGTAATTAATCCACTACTATTTCTAATGTATATTTACCTTTTCAGTGAGGTTTATTCTTTTATGTGTGTTCGTATTATTAATTAGCAGCCTTTCTTTTCAGCTTAAAGAAGTCCCTTTAACGTTTCTTGTNCCTTCTTAATAGCTTTGTAAGTAATTAATCCACTACTATTTCTAATGTATATTTACCTTTTCAGTGAGGTTTATTCTTTTATGTGTGTTCGTATTATTAATTAGCAGCCTTTCTTTTCAGCTTAAAGAAGTCCCTTTAACGTTTCTTGTAGGGCCAGTTTAGTGGTGATGAAGAATTTAACTTTTGCTTGTCTGGAAAATTATTTCTCTCTCCTTCACTTTGAATAATAACTTTTCTGGGTAGAGTTTATTATTAATTGGAAGTTTTTTTCTTCAGGCACTTTGAATATATTGTTCCACTCCCTTCCAAGCTGTTTTTGTCTGGCTGCTTTTAATAGTGTCTCTCTTGGCATCTTAGTTATAATGCATCTTGGTGTGGGTCTTTTTGGACCCCTTGCTTGGAAGTCTCTGGCCTTCTAGATCTGGATGTTTGTTTCCTTCCCTGTTAAGGATGTTTTCAGCCTTTATTTTTTCAAATAAGGCTTTTACCCATCTCTGTTCTTTTTCTGGGGTCTCTATGATGTGAATATTAGTCTATTCAATGCTATCCCATAAATTCTTTAAGCTATTTTCACTTTTTTTCATTCTTTTCCCTTTTTGTTGCTCTGATTGGGTGAATTCCACTATCTTGTCTTTGAGTTAACTGATCTTTTATTCTGCTTCATTTAGTGTGCTTTTGAACTCTTCTAGTATATTTTTTACTTCTGTTATTATGTTTTTCAGCTCCATGACTTCTATTTGCTATGCTTATATTTTTCATCTCTTTGTTGAAGTTCTCCCTGTGTTCATATATTCTTCTTCCCAGTTCAGTGAACATCTTTATGAACATTACTTTTAACTTTTCACCAGGTTTACTTATCTCTGATATATTAAAGTTTGGGTTTTTTTTAATATATATTTTAGCTTCTTTTTTCATATAATCAACTCTGGATTGTCTAGGTAGCTTGACTGAATTTGCTTCATGTCTGGGGATGAGCTGACTGATGTAGGTTGACATAAGATAGGATGACAACGGTAACTAGACTGTTCCCCTTTCTTACTGGTCTTCAGCAGGCCACTTTGGATCTGCTGTGGCATGGCAGAAGTACACAAAGCAGGCAGAGATAAGGAAGCAATTTTAAAAGCCCCTGGTTGTGTACTTTCTGCTAGTATATTCATGGACTAAAGCAGATCACATGATTGAGCCTAGGGAGGTGGGAGGGGAGAATTATAAACTTACATAGCATAGGGCCTAGATATATGAAGGGATGAATAATTGGGTCCATTGGCAATCTACCTTAGGAAACGTCAGTTTGATTTGACTTCTTCATGTAAGTGTTCATGACAGTAGATATTCATCAAGCACACAGTATATACTTAACATGTTTCATTTAATCTGTACAGGCAACCTGCAAATAGTGTGATAGCTTTTTTTTTAAACCATGAAGAACAGAGAATTAGAATGATTAAAAAATAAATGTGATAGAACTGGTAATTTGAATCTGGGAGTATCTGACTTCAGAGCCTATAGGCTTTTAGATAATTGTAATCATGTAAATTAGATTTTTAGTTTTTCCCGTAAGTTTTTTCTCCCTTATTTTGGTGAATAAGGATGTATTTGTTTTATCAAGTATTCTGTACTGCATATCTTGTTTTTGTCCTCTCAGAATCTTTTCCTTTCTTTTTTGGCAGCAGTACCTTGGCTTACCTTTAGGGAGCCCCTTCTCCTAACAAATATTTTTGAGTTCAGTGAGGATGATTCTGATTCACTCACTTCTGTGACTTATGCCTGGCTGTTGGTCCCAGTGAGTGGGGATCAGCCTTGAGACCGGCCGGTGGCATTCTTGGGAAAGATCTCTTTTCTGGGGTAGCTAAGCTACTAGCCTGTGAGCAGGAAGGAGCTACCATGAGGGGATATGCTGCCTGCAAGTGAAGTGGTGTGCTTCTGTGCAAGACAGACACAGCGATGGATGGGNTCAATTTCCATGCTTGTTATGGGTCTATTAAGATTTTCTATTTCTTCCTGGTTCAGTTTTGGAAAGTTGTACTTTTCTAAGAAATTGTCCATTTCTTCCATGTTATCCATTTTATTGGCATATAATTGCTGATAGTAGTCTCTTATGATCCTTTGTATTTCTGTGTTGTATATTGACAATTTTTCAACAGGTAGTAACTATAATAATACAAAATGATCTTGAACATGTACCTTGATTTTCCTTTCTCTGAAACCAGAACCGTTTTTCAATGTCCTTTCATGCTCAAGTCTATCAAGAATAAGGATTCACATTGCTAATTAGAACACTGGGCTTAAAGTTTAAGTAGAAACAGTTAAGATGTAATGACATTGAATATTTATCTATTTTACTTCATCCTGTTTACCTTGGTTCCACAGGTGATGGACCAGACTGAGTGAGTAGTCTTGTTTGAACCAATGATCAGTCTAGAAACTAGAAAAACTTCCCTGTTTTAAAGAAGTTTGCAGGGCTTCCCCGCTGGCTCAGTGGTAAAGAGTCTACCTGCCAATGTAGGAGACAGGAGTTCGATCCCTGGTCTGGGAAGATCCCACATAGTGTGGAGCAAGTAAGCCCTTGGGCCACAACTATTGAGCCTGTGCTCTGGAGCCCGGGAACTGCAACTACTAAAGCCTGTGTGCCCTGGAGACCATGCTCCACAACAGGAGAAGCTGAAGCAATGAGAACCTGGGCCCTGCGACTGGAGAATAGGCCCTGCTCGTCATAACTAGAAAAGCCCACGCACAGCATCGAAGATCTGGGGCAGCCAACAATAAAATACATCAAAACAAATCTCAGTTACAGTGCTGCTTTCAGATGGCTGTATCATAGCCTGGGGGCAAGGGAGACACAGCTCGCTTTCAGTAACTTCTTCACGGATGTGTCTACTTTCGTCTCTCCACCAGTGTAACCTGAGCACACCCCAACAGTCTCCACTCACTGCCTGACTCTGGGCCACACCAGATGTGGCTTGAAAGGCAGGCCTGTAGCCCCCTGAAGACTGGAATTCCCTCTAACCCTAAGGTATATCATCTGAAGTCAAAACAATACCTTCTTGACTGCTCTGTCAGCCTTTTATCTCTCGATTACCACGCGTCTCCTGAATGAGATCTTAAATTTGATCTTACCTGAAAAGGATGTTTTGAGTACCTTAACTCTTATGTAGACAATGGCTATTTCAGAGAGCTCTAGTCTTTCAAAAGCAGATGCTTCTTTTTAACTCAACTAACCCTTGTCTTGGACTTCCCCGGTAGCTCAGACGGTAAAAGCGTCTGTCTACAATGTGGGAGACCTGGGTTTGATCCCTGGGTGGGGAAGATTCCCTGGAGGAGGAAATGGCAACCCACTCCAGTACTCTTGCCTGGAAAATCCCATGGACGGAGGAGCCTGGTGCAGGCTACTGTCCGTGGGGTCGCAAAGAGTCGGGCACGACTGAGCGACTTCACTTTCTTTCACTTTAAATCCTTGTCTTGGGGGTCTTACAAAATGGTTCTATCTCTCAGACATGGCTGTGGGCTGAAAAGACAGGAGATTGGGGATTAGAAGGAAGATTCTTTGGCCAACATTCTTTAAAAAAAAAAAAAATGCCAGTGGGACCCTCACTTGAGTACATGGCTTCTTATCACATGGTCATTTAAATGACAATAAACAAAGCTGCAGTTAGAGGCGCACACAAGTCTGGTAAATCTCACTCTAAAGCATTAATTTCTGCTGGAAATACACAATCACAGTAAAACTCAACAAGAATATGTTTATAACCGATAAAGCTCTTCAAACTTCAACATCTACATGCAAAAGGAAAAAAAAGATTTCTATCAAATGTCTTTGTTTTCTTCATATCTGACCCAACTGACTTTGCTATTTTTTTGGCTGTCACAACAAAATACTGATAAAACCAAAACTCAAACCTTACAGTATATATCACCCAGTATTTCTGAATTTCAACATTACCAAGCTTTTTAAAGGCATGGAGAAGGGGACAGAAATCTACTTCTTTATTGAAATTCCATTTCACTATTGAAACAGAAAATGTATCTTAAAATATCAAACTTTATCCTATGTGAGAAATGAGAAATTATAAGCATTCCAGTTGCATGCAAAATTCCTTGAATTTTAAGTTCTTAAAGCTTGTTTTCTTTGGCTGTATAGCCCATTCTTTTAAATACTACTCAGTCACAATGAAGTATTCTTTCAAATAATAGAAATATTTAGTGTCTGGGCTAAATAGGGCTTTCAGTCTGTATTAAAAGGCCTGAGACTAATGTACGTTCATGTGAAAGCAATGTCTAAGCACCTCAATGATTACAGAGTTTGACATCCATCTGCTCTTTCCTAGGTAACACTTTCCTTTTTCAACACCTTGGGTGCAATGAAATTTCTGGCTCTTTTGTGCTCTTGAGAAATCTGCTTGGTATTGAATACCATTAATGATGTCAACCCAAACTAACTCACCCAATATATATCTCTCTACCTCCAAACTGAACTATGTGCTAAGGATACCACCAATCACTGCCCCAATATTCCCTGAACCCAAATTCATAGCCTATGGAGGCCCTCTCTCTTCATCCTAAATGCTCCCTTCCTTCATCACTGAAATCCTGTCCCATCACACTAAAAAACACTACTAAAGTATCATCTTGTCCCGTTCAGGTCACTGCCCATCATGTGTACTATTAATTGGAGGCAGGAGACACATTCTAAATTCAGCTTTGCACTACTTCTTCTGTTGTGGCCCTCTGTGGCTATTTCAATCATTGTCATTTAGTCGGTCATGCACTGTATTTTCACGCAGTAGTCTAATAATCTAGAAAGCCAGCTATTTACGAAACAAACCNGGCAGGAGACACATTCTAAATTCAGCTTTGCACTACTTCTTCTGTTGTGGCCCTCTGTGGCTATTTCAATCACTGTCATTTAGTCGGTCATGCACTGTATTTTCACGCAGTAGTCTAATAATCTAGAAAGCCAGCTATTTACGAAACAAACCAACCCAACTCACTCTATGGGCTGTGTCTTCCAAAATATAACGTGGATGCCCCAGTTAAACACTGAGCACAGTTCTCACAATTAAGTCTTAAACTCCAAGGAGGGATCACATGTGAATTCTTATACAGCCATCTCTTAATTGAAAACTAAGGAAACTTAATCATTTATAGAAGCACGAATAAAGACAACAGCTTATCCACTTGTGTCTTGGTCCTAGCTTCTCATAAGGATTAATTCTGTAGTTCAATCGGCCCTTTAAATAGAGCCTCCAATAAGCCTTTCGGATAAAGCTTCCTGCCACAACACATACTGTGATGTTCTCTGGAGTCTGTCTTAAATTGAGCTTTTCCCCTTGTAAATGGCCTGAGATTGATATGTCCTTATAGCTCTTCTGTCTACTTTTTTCTGTTTTATTTCATTTTTATTTGTGCTTCATACACCCCCCGTCTCAAAAAAAAAAAAAAAAAAAAAAAAAANAATGGCCTGAGATTGATATGTCCTTATAGCTCTTCTGTCTACTTTTTTCTGTTTTATTTCATTTTTATTTGTGCTTCATACACCCCCCGTCTCAAAAAAAAAAAAAAAAAAAAAAAAGAAAGAAAAGATGTAATGTAGTATTTGCCTTTTAAAAAAGTCTTTGCTTTTTCCTATCATTTACTTATATCTTCTCACTGACATCAATGTAATTTGCTTTTCCTGTCTTATTTCATGCACAGTTGTTTAGGTGAGAGTTGCAGTGTAGCTCAGCATATCCTCAGAGTGTTGACATCACTAAGGATCAATTGCAGCTCAGGCTAATATTTGCCATTTTAGGTTTTCCTACTTACTTCTGGTTTTTCAGCTAGTGAATGGATGTTTTTTTTTTTTTTAAACTCAGATGTCTGGATATGTGGGATTGTGTCTGCAATTCCCAAGGAAACAGAAATGACATGAAGAAGGAGGCTTTAGAACTGTGTTGTCCAATATGGTAGTCACAAACCATACGTATCTATTTAGACTAAAATTAATTAGAGCTAAAAATTCAGTTCTCCAGTTGCACTAGCTATCCTGTGAGTGCTCAAAAACATACATAGCTAGTGACCACTATATCAGATGGTGCAAAAATGATTTTCACCGTGGTAGCTTTGCTAGACAATGCTGCTCTAGAGGATTAGGAAACTCATGCTTCCAGATCCATAAAACTTAAGACTATTAATAGGAAAACAATGATGGACTTGGTAGGACATTTCTCATGCCTGCCCCGAATTTTTACTATCTTCTTTTTAAGTCATAGCATCCTGGTGTGCTGCAGTCCTTGGGGTCACAAAGAGTTGGACACAACTGAGCAACTAAACTGAACTTATCTGAAAGTAGAGTTTAGTCTTCCTATAGTATCTTTAAAATTCATAGGATGAAAATTCACTTACGGGGGAAAATCTGTGTAACAGCAAGAAAGCTTCAGATGTAAGAATGGTTTTATGATTCAGACTCAGGAAAGAGCAGTGATGATTAAGGCTGAATCCATCTCTAGCTACACTCTGATACTTCTATGATAACTATGATAACTGTAAAAAAAAGCATAAATCCAGTAAAAAGGAATCACTCAATTCTAATCCAATGTGGATTCATAGCCTGCTTTTCCCTTCAAGTATCAATAGAATGTTCTGTCATTGGGAACAACAAATAATCATGTTTTCACAGAAATAAGATTTTTTGTTGACAAAGATTAACCACATGTAGGGTCACATTATCATCCTAGCTAATACCTGTGAGTGCCACCTGCCTACACTTTACATGTTATTAGCTCATTTAATTCTTAAAACTTTTAAGAAGGTACTTGGATTTTTCTTGAAGACCAGAGGCACAGAAAAGCCAACCTAGGAAGTAACCCAGGTGACAGCTCATAAATAGTCAAACTTATACTGACACCAGGCAGGCTGACTCTAGAATCTGTGCCTTCACCATGTAGCAGTGGTAGTCTAGGAATCACAAATGAACTTTTGCATTTGTGACCAGTTAAAAGATCCACAGTATATGCTTCTAAATTCTATTAAAATGTCATTTAATAATTCTTTATTGGCTCAGAAAAAAGTTCAGATGCTACCAGATCTCCTGATTTTTATTATGAACAACAGTTTTCACTGAACTAATGATTTGTACAGTGCTGGTAACCAAAGATGTTCAGTAAATCAATCGTTGGACAACTGGTTTACTCCTCTATTTTTGCAAGTAGACAGAAAATATGAAAATAAAGAGTAAAAAGCAGGATTGACAGGAATCGCTGCAAGAGAGGAATGCTCTCTTAAATTATGGCAAAACGTCTTTTTTTTTTCTTTTAAACAAAAACAGTACTCCCCAGGAAATCTCAGTTTTTGTTTTTGTTCAACCAGGACTGTAATATTTAATTAACTTCACAGCTGGATCAACATATTGATGACATTTTATATTCATTTTTCTTAAATGTTTCAGTGTAAATGATCTCTCCCCCAGCCCCTCCCCTGTTCCTCCCGATTCTCTCTTTCATTCTCTCTCACACACACATTTTTTTTTCATCAGAGCTGATCAGCTTTTTATTTGGAAATGGGTGTGTGCATGTGTATCTCTATCAAAAAATCTCTTTATCACATCTTCATGATATCTTTCTTAAAAGCCTTCTGTATATAAAAGAAAGAAAACTATGAATTATATATAGTTATAGAAAAGAAGATCTTTAAAAATGGGCATAATTTTTTTTTAAAGGCAAACTTTTAAATTTAGAGCGATTTTTCTGGATAACTTAAGAGACTTATTGGAGACCTGGGATTTATTCTCAGCTCTGCCTTAAACCACAGAGGCTGTAAACTAGGTGTCACTGATACTAAACCACATATTTTATCCTTTTCCATTATTTCTGCTTGCAACTCCTGTCCTCAAAGTGCTTCTGTGAGGTGACTATCATTGCCTATATGCATCTCAAAACTTTCAGAGTGAGTGCCAGAAGCCTGAAAAAAACCCTGACAGCAGAAGTGTAGCCTCTTTGAGATATGCTCCACTGCCACTGAGTTTTTGTCTGTTTAATCTCATGGTGCGTAAACCCAGGAACCCTGGTGCTTGTTAGCAGAGGGCATTGTCTAGCTATATGCTGTTAAACTTTTTTTTTTTTTTAATTACAGGCTAACATCACTGATTCACATAGACACAAAATTCTCCACAAAATACTAGTAAACTCAATTCATGAAAGGATTTACATCATGATCAAGTGGGATTTATCTTAAGGATGTAGGAGTTTTCAATATGTGCAAATTAATCAATGTAATGTATCACGTTAACAAAGATATGGATAAAAATCATATGATCATGTCAATAAACATGACTCTTGAGAGTCCCTTGGACTGCAAGGAGATCAAACCAGTCAATCCTGAAGGAAATCAGTCATGAATATTCATTGGAAGGACTGACGCTGAAGCTGAGACTTCAATACTTTGGCCACCTGATGTGAAGAGCTGACTCATTGGAAAAGACCCTGATGCTGTTGAAGGCAGCAGGAGAAGGGGACAATAGAGGATAAGATGGTTGGATGGCATCACCAAGTTGATGGACATGAATTTGAGCAAGATCTGGGAGTTGGTGATGGACAGGGAAGCTTGGAATGCTGCAGTCCATGGGGTTGCAAAGAGTCAGACACAACTGAGCGACTGAACTGAACTGATGTCAATAGATGCAGAAAAACCTTTTGATAAAATTCAACACTCATTTATGATTTTAAAAAGAGACTCCCCAGAAAATGGGGATATAGGAAACACGCTGTGTGCTAAGTTGCTTCAGTCATGTCTGACTCTTTTCGGGTCTATGGCGCACTAGACTCTTCTGACCATGGGATTCTCCAGGCAAAAATACTGGAATGGGTTGCTATTCCTTTCTTCAGGGGACCTTCCCAACCCAGGGATCGAACCCACATTTCCTGCAGCTCCTACACTGCAGGCAGATGCTGNTCTATGGCGCACTAGACTCTTCTGACCATGGGATTCTCCAGGCAAAAATACTGGAATGGGTTGCTATTCCTTTCTTCAGGGGACCTTCCCAACCCAGGGATCGAACCCACATTTCCTGCAGCTCCTACACTGCAGGCAGATGCTGTACCACTGAGACACTGGGGAAGCCCCAGAAGAAACATACTTCACCATAATAAAGGGCATATATGACAAACCTACAACTAACAGCATTCGCAGTGGTAGAAAAGCTGAAAGCATTTCCTCTAGGATCAGGAACAAGACAAGGATGCCCACTCTTGCCACTTTTATTCAACACAGCAGTCAGAAAAACAGGAAGTACAAATTGGAAAAGAAAAGTAAAACAGTCACTCAAATAACATGATATTATACATAGAAAATCCTAAAGATGCTACCAGTAAGCTACTAGAGCTCATCCATGAACTTGGTAAAGTTGCAGGATACAAAATTAATATAGAGAAATCTGTTGAATTTATTTACACTAAGTAGCAGAAAGAGAAATTAAGGAAACAATCCCATTCACCATTAAATCAAAAGAATAAAGTGCCTAGGAGTAAACCTATCTAAGGAAGCAAAAGATCTATACTCCAAAAACTATAAGACACTGATGAAAGAAACTGAAGATGACACACTAGCAGATAGAAAGATACACCATGTTCTCAGATTGGAAGAATCAATACTGTTAACATGAGCATAGCATCCAAGGCAATTTATAGATTTAAGACAATCTACAGGTTCAGTGCAGTCCCTATCAAAAAACACCAATGGCATTTTTGTCACAGAACTGGAACAAATAATTTTAAAATGTGTATGGGAACACAAAAGACCTGGTATGGCCAAAACAATACTGAGAAAGAGTGGAGCTGGAGAAGCCACATTCCCTGCTTTCAGACTATCCTACAAAGCTGCAGTATGGCACTGGCACAAAAACAGATACACAGATCAATGGAACAGAAGAGAAAGCCCCCCCCCCCACCCAAACCCCTCACACTTACATTCAA
>SJYV01030329.1:3456134-3469761 GCA_006410875.1 Neotragus pygmaeus | reverse complement strand
GAAGAAAGTAGGGAAAACCACTAGACCATTCAGGTATGACCTAAATCAAATCCCTTATGATTATACAGTGGAAGTGAGAAATAGATTTAAGCGACTAGATCTGATAGAGTGCCTGATGAACTAAGGATGGAGGTTCACGACATTGTACAGGGGACAGGGATAAAGACTATTCCCAAGAAAAAAAATGCAAAAAGGCAAAATGGTTGTCCAAGGAGGCCTTATAAATAGTTGATAAAAGAAAAGATGCGAACAGCAAAGGAGAAAAGGAAGGATATACCCATTTGAATGCAGAGTTCCAAAGAATAGCAAGGAGAGATAAGAAAGCCTTCCTCATTGATCAGGCAAAGAAATAGAGGGAAACAATAGAAAGGGAAAGACTAGAGATCTCTACAAGAAAATTAGAGATACCAAGGGGACATTTCATGCAAAGATGAGCTCGATAAAGGACAGAAATGGTCTGGACCTAACAGAAGCAGAAGATATTAAGAAGAGGTGGTAGGAATACATAGAACTATAGCAAAAAGATCTTCCTAACCCAGATAACCACGATGGTGTGATCACTCACCTAGAGCCAGACATCCTGGAACGAGAAGTCAAGTGGGCCTTAGGAGGCGTCACTACAAACAAAGCTAGCAGGGGTGATGGAATTCCAGTGGAGCTATTTCAATCCTAAAAGATGATGCTGTGAAAGTGCTGCACTCAATACGCCAGCAAATTCAGAAAATTCACCATTAGCCACAGGACTGGAAAAGGTCAGTTTTCATTCCAAGCCCAAAGAAAGGCAATGCCAAGGAATGTTCAAACTACCACACAGTTGTACTCATCTCACACGCTAGCAAAGTAATGCTCAAAATTCTCCAAGCCAGGCTTCAACAGTACGTAAACCGTGAACTACCAGATGCTCAAGCTGGATTTTAAAAAGGCAGAGGAACCAGAGATCAAATTGCCAAAAGTTCCCAGTACAGGATGAAATATCTATTAACTTGCTAAATACATTTGTTTCTTTATAAAAGAAACAAAGGTCATTAGAGAAAATTTGGGAAGTAGAGAAATAAAGGGTACCACTCACAGGTGCTAACACCACCAGAATCACAGATTAACTAATAATGGTAAAATGGGGCAAAAAAATTGTTCATCTTCTATTCATCAGTTTCACACACTTGCCTGCCAAGATTATGGAAAGGAGCTTAGTGTGTTGCTTTAAAGAGGTGAGGGGGGACTGACTGTGTTTAGGATAAAAACGAAATCCTAACTATCATTATTTATATGCCTTAGCTTTACACACATCTACAGTGAGAGAGCCTGAAGTCCGGGTGCTGGGGGCTCTTCTGCTCCTCCAGGTGTCATTTCTCAGGGAGACTGTAATGGGCTTGGTTCCTAACACTTGCTCCGCTCCTCCCTGTTTGACTTTCGGTCACCTAGCTTGAGGATTTAACCTCTACGAAACGGTAGAGGGCTTCCCAGGTGGTGCCAGTGGTAAAGAATCTGGCGGCCAGTGCAAGAGCCGTAAGAGACGCCAGTTCGATCTTTGGGTCAGGAAGATCCCTGGAGGAGGGCGTGGCAACCTGCTCCAGTATTCCTGCCTGGAGAATCCCATGGACAGAGGAGCCCGGCGGGCTACAGTCCACAGCGTGACACAGAGCTGGACACAACTGATGTGACTTAACACGCAGGCAAGCACAAAGGGGACGAACATTTGGATTGTTCAAATTATCCTTAGTGCTGATTGGTTCAGCCCTGAGATGTCTGGCTAAGAAGACACGAGAAGATGTTTGCTACCAGCTTTGTGGAAAGTTCTAGAAGTAGTCCCAGGAAGGACACCTCGCACACAGTCCTGTAAAGAAGCAAACTTAAAACTAAGTCAGTATCAGCCATGGTAGAGGAGAGAGATGTAAAACGAATCCTGACAACAAGGTTAAACAGGTGGATTTACAAACACCGAGCCTGTGCCTGTAAAGCGAAACTGAAAGTGTCAGTCGCTGAGTCACGTCCGACTGTCTGTGACCTCATGGACTGTAGCCGGCCAGGCTCTTGCCTGGGAATTTTCTGGGCAAGGACACTGGAGTGGGTTGCCATTTCCTTCTCCAGAGGATCTTCCCGACCCAGGGATTGAACCTGTGTCTCTTGCATCTCCTGCAATGCAGGTGGATTCTTTACCGTCTGGGCCACTAGGGAAGCCCAAGGAGTTGGCTAACAGATCCAGAACAGTGGTGGGCTTTGGCTCGCTCTTTGCTACTTTTTATGAGATATTACAAGAAAGATGAGCAGAGAGGAGGTGCTAGGTTGCAAGCAGAGACAGAAGAGCGTGAAGCTGGTCCAGCAGCGGGATGCTGGATGAACTCGCATGACCAGGAAGGGGTCCCTCCTCAGCCTGATGTTTCATATGGTCTCGGGAGAGCCACCATTCACGTGAAAGAGACAGCAGAGCAAGGAGACAAAGACAGAAGGACGTCGAGGGGGTGGGCCCGTGTGCCGTCAGGAGTGTGGGGACAGATGAGAAGCCTCCTGTGATTCCGAGGAAACGTCGCCAGAGAAGCCACATTTAGCCTGCAAAGTACACCTGTGATGATTCAAGCCCTAAGTGGACTCTCACCAGCCCACCCCCAAGGGATGCTCGCAGAAACTGGACTGTGAAACAGATGTGCCGAAGTGTACCTTAGGTAACACAACAGAGGATGACAGGTGAGGATGAACTGTCAAAGGATGGAGCTAGAAGACACAGGAGACAGTGAGCAAGAGAGTTTTACCCAGAAAGCAGAAGCAGGCCAGTCTAGGAACTCCTCCTACCAGCCACCCACTGCCAGACCAAAGGTGACTCCGAAGTACCCTTGCAGGAGAGTTCCATTACTGCTATAGACCAGTTCTTCCTCTGTCTAAAAGACAGTGGGCCATTGTAGAGAGGTGGATGGACCTAGAGAAAAACACACATCGTGTATATGTGGAATCTAGAAAAATGGTACTGATGAAGCCATTTGCAGGGAAGGAATGGAGACGCAGATGGAGAGCATGGACTTGTGGACTCAGTGGGGAAGGGGAGGATGGGGACAAACTGAGAGCATAGTACTGACATGTACACGCCACCGTGTGTAAAACAGACAGCTAGAGGGAAGCTCTGTCCAGCACGTGGAGCTCAGTCTGGCGCTCTGTGACGAGCCAGAGGGGAGGGAGGCTCAGGAGGGAGGAGGCGTGTGTCTGCAGAGAGCCGATTCACTGCACGGTACAGCAGGAACTAACACTGTAAAGTGATTATACTCCAGCGTTTTAAACAGCAATCTTTAAATGCAGCTACATCGTACTTGAGTCCCCACGTGGTCGTATGAATGTGTCGCGTGTTTTAGGTGGGGTGGTATACATGACTTGTCTTTTGTTACATAGCTGTCCAGACCAGGAGGAGCTATTCCATCCCTAGTGGAAATAACAGGATCCGCAGATGGATCGAACCCTGGAGCAGGAAAGGGTTCAGTGCGTTTTGCTTCTTCCTTGGGGGAAGAGGGGGATGGTCTTTAAGCGGCCAGAGGGTGGACAGTACAGAGACTCAGCTGTCCACCACACTCATCCTCTCCTCCTCTGCAGCTGCCTGGGCCATGACTGGCTAGCAGCGCTACACTTCCTAGCCACAGTCACCAGAACTTATGGCCATTTAACTAAGGTCTTGCTGACGGGACACGAGTCAAGTGAGTTAAGAGCACGAGGTCCCTGCCTTGGAGAGTGAGGTTTCCCTCTCTTGTCTCCCCTCCCTCCTGCCATAAGCTTGAGCACCGACACACCTGTCTGGCAAGTTAAAGCCGGCAGTTAAAGCTAGCTTTACCTTGAACCGAGCTTCTGCATGCAAGAAGGCCCTAGGGCAGAGGCTCCCCAGTTTCCTCATTGTTTCACAGTGCCCATTCCGCGAAAAAAGTATCTAATGATCCCATTTCAAAGTGGTTAGGTTAAAAAAGTTACAAATGTATGTAATGAGAGTAGTCTAGTAGCTCCATATGAAAAAAATAATACCTAAAAAGTTGAGAGAGAAATATTCTTAAATAACCATCACTGCTTACTAATGAGATTTGTGCATCTGGGGAGCTTTGCACAACTTCTCAAACACCACCAACTTTATTTCCTCTGCAGTGTTGATTTGGGCACAATATTTGCTTTTGAAAATCACAAGTCTTGAAAAACCAGCTTTACACAAAGATATGACATCACTGAAAGGAAGGTAGTGTAAGATCTAATGTTGAAAGTGATCTATCTTATGGGTGTTTTGGGTTACTTTGTTGCAACAATTAGCATTGCCTTAATGAATACATTAACTAAACTCTTGGATGTCCTTCAAAGAAATGTGAGGAACTATCATGCTGAGTTAGAAGGAGTGGGTTTCCCCTGCTCACTATTGTTGAGCTGACAAGTATGAGCGGGGACGTGGAAGAACTGGATCAGTACTCTTGGGATATAACCTTCCAATGAGCACAAGGAACCCCTCAAAGGGCCTCCAAGCAACTCTGGTGCTATCATCCTTGGTCCCCATCTCAAATGACAATTCTGGAATGCTCAATAGAGAAATCTTGAAGAACAAGTAGAAACTGGATAAATATAAATTATTTTGACTACTTTATTATTTCAGAAAATATGTACCAAGCACTTACTGGGTATGCGTTACTGCTAGATGTTAAATAAAACATACAGTACCACTCCATGTGGAATATATTCTTCCTTATTGCTTTGACAGACTGAATTCTGATACTTCATTGAGCCAAAAATCAAGTGTCCACTGGGTGCAATGTCACTGCCTGAGAAAAAAGAGGTTAGTTAGCTTGGTGTGCTCAAATACTTTTCTTATGGACACATTCACTGTCTACCTCAACCAGCTAGTTTGTACATCACCTAACAGTGTTCTACTTTGAAGTTGAGTCAAAGGAGCTATTCTGTAAATAAACTTAAATATGAACCTCATGCTTCTGAGAGCTGAAAGGGCACTGAGCTGAGACCTTCCTTGCCACCCTGACTGACTCTCAGGAGTTTTCAGCCACCCTTTGCTTCCTGTCTTCTGCAAGCTGAAATGGTTATCTGTGATCCCAGCATGCCATGGCTAAAAGTTCTCCCTTCTGCACGTGGGGAACTCTGCCCTGCCCTTCAAGCCTAAGTTGAACGTTGCCTTTTCGGCCCAGCCTTCCACACTGCCTCTGAGGAGTGAGGATCCCTCCCTCCTCTAAGTTCTCTCAGCACTTTATGCACAAGCACATCAATTTCTATACACACACTTCTGTTACAGTACTTCTCAAATTACATACTCATTTTTGGCTGGTGTATTTATTTGCATCAGGGGTTGGTCCATTTGTATTACAGGGCTTCCCTTGTAGCTCAGTTGGTAAAGAGTCTGCTGGCAATGCAGGACACCTGGATTCAATTCCTGGGTTGGGAAGATCCCCTGAAGAAGGATATGGCAACCCACTCCAGTATTCTTGCCTGGAGACTCCCATGGACAGAGGAGCCTGGCAGGCTACAGTCTATGGGGTTGCAAAAGTCGGGCATGACTGAGTGACTAAGCACACACACAGGGGTTGGTCAGTTTTCTCTGCAAAGGGCCTGATAATAACAATTTTAGTCTTTGTGACCNGAAGAAAGTAGGGAAAACCACTAGACCATTCAGGTATGACCTAAATCAAATCCCTTATGATTATACAGTGGAAGTGAGAAATAGATTTAAGCGACTAGATCTGATAGAGTGCCTGATGAACTAAGGATGGAGGTTCACGACATTGTACAGGGGACAGGGATAAAGACTATTCCCAAGAAAAAAAATGCAAAAAGGCAAAATGGTTGTCCAAGGAGGCCTTATAAATAGTTGATAAAAGAAAAGATGCGAACAGCAAAGGAGAAAAGGAAGGATATACCCATTTGAATGCAGAGTTCCAAAGAATAGCAAGGAGAGATAAGAAAGCCTTCCTCATTGATCAGGCAAAGAAATAGAGGGAAACAATAGAAAGGGAAAGACTAGAGATCTCTACAAGAAAATTAGAGATACCAAGGGGACATTTCATGCAAAGATGAGCTCGATAAAGGACAGAAATGGTCTGGACCTAACAGAAGCAGAAGATATTAAGAAGAGGTGGTAGGAATACATAGAACTATAGCAAAAAGATCTTCCTAACCCAGATAACCACGATGGTGTGATCACTCACCTAGAGCCAGACATCCTGGAACGAGAAGTCAAGTGGGCCTTAGGAGGCGTCACTACAAACAAAGCTAGCAGGGGTGATGGAATTCCAGTGGAGCTATTTCAATCCTAAAAGATGATGCTGTGAAAGTGCTGCACTCAATACGCCAGCAAATTCAGAAAATTCACCATTAGCCACAGGACTGGAAAAGGTCAGTTTTCATTCCAAGCCCAAAGAAAGGCAATGCCAAGGAATGTTCAAACTACCACACAGTTGTACTCATCTCACACGCTAGCAAAGTAATGCTCAAAATTCTCCAAGCCAGGCTTCAACAGTACGTAAACCGTGAACTACCAGATGCTCAAGCTGGATTTTAAAAAGGCAGAGGAACCAGAGATCAAATTGCCAAAAGTTCCCAGTACAGGATGAAATATCTATTAACTTGCTAAATACATTTGTTTCTTTATAAAAGAAACAAAGGTCATTAGAGAAAATTTGGGAAGTAGAGAAATAAAGGGTACCACTCACAGGTGCTAACACCACCAGAATCACAGATTAACTAATAATGGTAAAATGGGGCAAAAAAATTGTTCATCTTCTATTCATCAGTTTCACACACTTGCCTGCCAAGATTATGGAAAGGAGCTTAGTGTGTTGCTTTAAAGAGGTGAGGGGGGACTGACTGTGTTTAGGATAAAAACGAAATCTTAACTATCATTATTTATATGCCTTAGCTTTACACACATCTACAGTGAGAGAGCCTGAAGTCCGGGTGCTGGGGGCTCTTCTGCTCCTCCAGGTGTCATTTCTCAGGGAGACTGTAATGGGCTTGGTTCCTAACACTTGCTCCGCTCCTCCCTGTTTGACTTTCGGTCACCTAGCTTGAGGATTTAACCTCTACGAAACGGTAGAGGGCTTCCCAGGTGGTGCCAGTGGTAAAGAATCTGGCGGCCAGTGCAAGAGCCGTAAGAGACGCCAGTTCGATCTTTGGGTCAGGAAGATCCCTGGAGGAGGGCGTGGCAACCTGCTCCAGTATTCCTGCCTGGAGAATCCCATGGACAGAGGAGCCCGGCGGGCTACAGTCCACAGCGTGACACAGAGCTGGACACAACTGATGTGACTTAACACGCAGGCAAGCACAAAGGGGACGAACATTTGGATTGTTCAAATTATCCTTAGTGCTGATTGGTTCAGCCCTGAGATGTCTGGCTAAGAAGACACGAGAAGATGTTTGCTACCAGCTTTGTGGAAAGTTCTAGAAGTAGTCCCAGGAAGGACACCTCGCACACAGTCCTGTAAAGAAGCAAACTTAAAACTAAGTCAGTATCAGCCATGGTAGAGGAGAGAGATGTAAAACGAATCCTGACAACAAGGTTAAACAGGTGGATTTACAAACACCGAGCCTGTGCCTGTAAAGCGAAACTGAAAGTGTCAGTCGCTGAGTCACGTCCGACTGTCTGTGACCTCATGGACTGTAGCCGGCCAGGCTCTTGCCTGGGAATTTTCTGGGCAAGGACACTGGAGTGGGTTGCCATTTCCTTCTCCAGAGGATCTTCCCGACCCAGGGATTGAACCTGTGTCTCTTGCATCTCCTGCAATGCAGGTGGATTCTTTACCGTCTGAGCCACTAGGGAAGCCCAAGGAGTTGGCTAACAGATCCAGAACAGTGGTGGGCTTTGGCTCGCTCTTTGCTACTTTTTATGAGATATTACAAGAAAGATGAGCAGAGAGGAGGTGCTAGGTTGCAAGCAGAGACAGAAGAGCGTGAAGCTGGTCCAGCAGCGGGATGCTGGATGAACTCGCATGACCAGGAAGGGGTCCCTCCTCAGCCTGATGTTTCATATGGTCTCGGGAGAGCCACCATTCACGTGAAAGAGACAGCAGAGCAAGGAGACAAAGACAGAAGGACGTCGAGGGGGTGGGCCCGTGTGCCGTCAGGAGTGTGGGGACAGATGAGAAGCCTCCTGTGATTCCGAGGAAACGTCGCCAGAGAAGCCACATTTAGCCTGCAAAGTACACCTGTGATGATTCAAGCCCTAAGTGGACTCTCACCAGCCCACCCCCAAGGGATGCTCGCAGAAACTGGACTGTGAAACAGATGTGCCGAAGTGTACCTTAGGTAACACAACAGAGGATGACAGGTGAGGATGAACTGTCAAAGGATGGAGCTAGAAGACACAGGAGACAGTGAGCAAGAGAGTTTTACCCAGAAAGCAGAAGCAGGCCAGTCTAGGAACTCCTCCTACCAGCCACCCACTGCCAGACCAAAGGTGACTCCGAAGTACCCTTGCAGGAGAGTTCCATTACTGCTATAGACCAGTTCTTCCTCTGTCTAAAAGACAGTGGGCCATTGTAGAGAGGTGGATGGACCTAGAGAAAAACACACATCGTGTATATGTGGAATCTAGAAAAATGGTACTGATGAAGCCATTTGCAGGGAAGGAATGGAGACGCAGATGGAAAGCATGGACTTGTGGACTCAGTGGGGAAGGGGAGGATGGGGACAAACTGAGAGCGTAGTACTGACATGTACACGCCACCGTGTGTAAAACAGACAGCTAGAGGGAAGCTCTGTCCAGCACGTGGAGCTCAGTCTGGCACTCTGTGACGAGCCAGAGGGGAGGGAGGCTCAGGAGGGAGGAGGCGTGTGTCTGCAGAGAGCCGATTCACTGCACGGTACAGCAGGAACTAACACTGTAAAGTGATTATACTCCAGCGTTTTAAACAGCAATCTTTAAATGCAGCTACATCGTACTTGAGTCCCCACGTGGTCGTATGAATGTGTCGCGTGTTTTAGGTGGGGTGGTATACATGACTTGTCTTTTGTTACATAGCTGTCCAGACCAGGAGGAGCTATTCCATCCCTAGTGGAAATAACAGGATCCGCAGATGGATCGAACCCTGGAGCAGGAAAGGGTTCAGTGCGTTTTGCTTCTTCCTTGGGGGAAGAGGGGGATGGTCTTTAAGCGGCCAGAGGGTGGACAGTACAGAGACTCAGCTGTCCACCACACTCATCCTCTCCTCCTCTGCAGCTGCCTGGGCCATGACTGGCTAGCAGCGCTACACTTCCTAGCCACAGTCACCAGAACTTATGGCCATTTAACTAAGGTCTTGCTGACGGGACACGAGTCAAGTGAGTTAAGAGCACGAGGTCCCTGCCTTGGAGAGTGAGGTTTCCCTCTCTTGTCTCCCCTCCCTCCTGCCATAAGCTTGAGCACCGACACACCTGTCTGGCAAGTTAAAGCCGGCAGTTAAAGCTAGCTTTACCTTGAACCGAGCTTCTGCATGCAAGAAGGCCCTAGGGCAGAGGCTCCCCAGTTTCCTCATTGTTTCACAGTGCCCATTCCGCGAAAAAAGTATCTAATGATCCCATTTCAAAGTGGTTAGGTTAAAAAAGTTACAAATGTATGTAATGAGAGTAGTCTAGTAGCTCCATATGAAAAAAATAATACCTAAAAAGTTGAGAGAGAAATATTCTTAAATAACCATCACTGCTTACTAATGAGATTTGTGCATCTGGGGAGCTTTGCACAACTTCTCAAACACCACCAACTTTATTTCCTCTGCAGTGTTGATTTGGGCACAATATTTGCTTTTGAAAATCACAAGTCTTGAAAAACCAGCTTTACACAAAGATATGACATCACTGAAAGGAAGGTAGTGTAAGATCTAATGTTGAAAGTGATCTATCTTATGGGTGTTTTGGGTTACTTTGTTGCAACAATTAGCATTGCCTTAATGAATACATTAACTAAACTCTTGGATGTCCTTCAAAGAAATGTGAGGAACTATCATGCTGAGTTAGAAGGAGTGGGTTTCCCCTGCTCACTATTGTTGAGCTGACAAGTATGAGCGGGGACGTGGAAGAACTGGATCAGTACTCTTGGGATATAACCTTCCAATGAGCACAAGGAACCCCTCAAAGGGCCTCCAAGCAACTCTGGTGCTATCATCCTTGGTCCCCATCTCAAATGACAATTCTGGAATGCTCAATAGAGAAATCTTGAAGAACAAGTAGAAACTGGATAAATATAAATTATTTTGACTACTTTATTATTTCAGAAAATATGTACCAAGCACTTACTGGGTATGCGTTACTGCTAGATGTTAAATAAAACATACAGTACCACTCCATGTGGAATATATTCTTCCTTATTGCTTTGACAGACTGAATTCTGATACTTCATTGAGCCAAAAATCAAGTGTCCACTGGGTGCAATGTCACTGCCTGAGAAAAAAGAGGTTAGTTAGCTTGGTGTGCTCAAATACTTTTCTTATGGACACATTCACTGTCTACCTCAACCAGCTAGTTTGTACATCACCTAACAGTGTTCTACTTTGAAGTTGAGTCAAAGGAGCTATTCTGTAAATAAACTTAAATATGAACCTCATGCTTCTGAGAGCTGAAAGGGCACTGAGCTGAGACCTTCCTTGCCACCCTGACTGACTCTCAGGAGTTTTCAGCCACCCTTTGCTTCCTGTCTTCTGCAAGCTGAAATGGTTATCTGTGATCCCAGCATGCCATGGCTAAAAGTTCTCCCTTCTGCACGTGGGGAACTCTGCCCTGCCCTTCAAGCCTAAGTTGAACGTTGCCTTTTCGGCCCAGCCTTCCACACTGCCTCTGAGGAGTGAGGATCCCTCCCTCCTCTAAGTTCTCTCAGCACTTTATGCACAAGCACATCAATTTCTATACACACACTTCTGTTACAGTACTTCTCAAATTACATACTCATTTTTGGCTGGTGTATTTATTTGCATCAGGGGTTGGTCCATTTGTATTACAGGGCTTCCCTTGTAGCTCAGTTGGTAAAGAGTCTGCTGGCAATGCAGGACACCTGGATTCAATTCCTGGGTTGGGAAGATCCCCTGAAGAAGGATATGGCAACCCACTCCAGTATTCTTGCCTGGAGACTCCCATGGACAGAGGAGCCTGGCAGGCTACAGTCTATGGGGTTGCAAAAGTCGGGCATGACTGAGTGACTAAGCACACACACAGGGGTTGGTCAGTTTTCTCTGCAAAGGGCCTGATAATAACAATTTTAGTCTTTGTGACCTATAGGATCTCTGTTGCAACCACTGAACTCTGCCATTGCTAAGGGAAAATGGCATCCAGAAATTACATGCAAAGGATGATATGGCCGGTGTCAGCAAAACTCCTGCTGGAGGGCAGGTACGGTCAAAGGAAAATCTAAGTCCTCAAGACAGGAAGGCCTATATTGCTTATAAAGTTTCCTAGGTCATTCATCTTCAAGAAATATGCATGGAATATGCTCCATGGCCATTTTCCAAAGTCCTGTGGGGCTATCTGAACAATAGGATCCATTTTTGACTGGAAAAGTTTGGCCAGAGTTTTTGCTTACAATATGTAGATAGCTCACATCCAATAGAATGTGAGTAAGCCACAATGTTTAAGACATCACATTCAACTGGACACACAGATGCATGACCTTTGGCCTCTAATATTGAGCCATACGGTGTCTTATGTTTCAATTGGTTGGTAATCTTCTAAAACAGAGATCTGAAAATTTTAAAAAGACTGTGTTCCCTGCTTTTCTTGCCAAATTGGAAGACATGGCCCTCATCCATCAAACTCCATCATGGTGACAGTCAGCTGGATGCAAACAGTAGCTGCCTTTAGAGGAGTAAGTAAGCTCCGGTTTCCCCCAGTCACCGCTACTCTCTACTGCTCCCCAACTCTGTGTCATTACCACTGATCGCCTAACATCTGTCCAACCTCGTTCTTTCCTGTCGTCCTGTGAGTCTGTAACTCTTAATACAGTTATAAAAATTCCTGGGCCACCTGAGACCACAAGGCTTCAGTTTTTCTTGCACCCATCCAGTTTTCTTTCTTTCCTGCATGCCCAGGGTACGCACACCGGTTTATGTGATAAATCCATTTTGTATCTGCATGCCTTGACGTTGCGGGGGAGGGACCTGAGAGTCTCTACTTACGCTCTTCTCATCAAAACGTCACTTCTCCTTTTCACTTCTCCTCTCCTCTAGTCCTTGTTCCACCTTCTGAGTATCCATCTATCTAATCTTATTTCTCTAATTAGATCCTTCTTTATAAAAATGCAAATACTCACTTTTCAATGATAAAATACAGGCACCAGCTCATATGCATCTTGAGCTCTAGTAGAGAGTCCATCTGAAAGTTTATAGTAGCCACTTGCTAACCTGAATGAATAAGCAATTATCCAAATGTGAAGGCAAAACTCCCTTGCTATTGGCAGGGAGATTTGTGTCCCCATGAGGGGTGCCTCACTTGTGGAGCTGGGCTGAGTCATACCTGTCTGCTGGTCTGCCTTCAATCATGTAGCCTGAACTTGTGACAGGGATGTTCTGCGTTAGTGCATCTAGTTCAACTAAGACTAGTAACACCAGCCAGCATTTACTGAGTACTGTCTGTATCCAAGACTATGCTAAGACCTCTTACAAATACATAAAGTTTACTCATAAGACATCCACGAAGTGTCCACTATTATTACATTCTTTTTATGAGGAAACTGTGATATAAACAAATAGTTTGCCAAGGTCAAATGGAAGATCATGAATCTGAACCCAGGAAGTGGGATTACAACGCATGTTCTCTTGACAACTGACCCTCAGGACCCTCTCCCTGACTCCTGATAGATGACCACACAGAAGAACCAAGCCTCTTATGCAAACAAGTTCAGACCCAAGGTATTGCCAGTGGTCTACTAATTTAGCAATCATACTGCAGTCTAACTGTAACAACGCTGCATTCCAGAACTACCCATATTCTTGTTTAGTAATGAAAAAAATAATGCAGATTTACTATTCCTAGGCTTAAAGAGCCTGGGATATTGGTAAGAATTTTAATGAAAACTTAAAAAATTGCATTATGTTTTTTTCAGTGTACACTGGGAATGACACTGCTCAAGCTTGATATTCTCTCGATACTCTGTTTGCTGAAATTTTTATTTTTTATGGCCAAAGTGGGCATTTGGTTACAGCTGCTTTAAAATTTTTCTGAGATAAAGATTAAAGTTGTACCTTAAAACAGGGAACTCTGGGACTTCCATTTCCCATCTGTCTGGGTTATAATGGACTTGGAATGACTTTCTGGGGAGGATCTTTCGTTGCCTGGGACTATTCCTATGGCTTATTGCTAAGCAAAACCAGGTACCCTTCTACTGAGGCATAGCTCATTCTTAAAAACCCTGGCTTCACAGGAGGGTATTAATTCTACCTCAAGCTTGGCTGAAAAAGCACATGGCTTTGCACTTCCTGATAAAATGGAGCAGCTGTTCTCTATGTATTTTCCAGGAATATAACTTTAAACTCATTATTAATCCAGTAACATCTTTTTAAAAGTTGGCTGAGAGGAGAAGTATGTGTGGAGTATTTTCCCAAATCTATGTCTAAAGTTCAGAAACAGTGAAGAAATTAGGTTATTTCCTAGGTGACATCCAAAATATATATGTATTCAGAATGTGGATATATCCATTCTTTTTTTTTTTTTTTTT
>SJYV01030329.1:3429641-3453237 GCA_006410875.1 Neotragus pygmaeus | reverse complement strand
GAGCCAGACCTGCCAGCTACTGGTGGAGGGTCTCCTGGGGGGCAGCTGTGGCTCGAGGACGAGGGCACTGGCAGCAGCAGTCCTGAGAGACGCCACTGCGAGGTCTGCTTGAAGGTCACCGCTAACCCTATCATAGAGCCTGCAGACCCCAGGGCCTCAGGCCCAGCAACTAACAGAGAGGGCATGCACCACCACCCACCAGCTGACAATCGTATTAAAGCTTTATCCAGCAAGGCCCTGTCCCCTCAGAGCAAGATCCCGTTTTCCCCACCAAGTCCCTCCCATCAGGAAGCTTACGCAAGCCTCTTAGCCTCCTCCATCAGAGGGCAGACAGAAGAAGCAAGAAGAACCATAGTTTCACAGCAGCTAGACCAAAAACCACATTACAGAAAACTAGTAAGGATGGAAAAGCAGAGAATCATGTCCCAGGTGAAGGGACAAGATAAAATCCCAGAAAAACAACTAAATGAAGTGATGATGGCAACCTTCCAGAAGAAGAATTCAGAATAATTATAGTGAAGATGATCCAGGATCTTGGAAACAGAATTGAGAAGATGCAAGAAATGTTTACCAAAGACCTAGAAAACTAAAGAACAAACAAACAGAGGTGAACAGCACACTGGAAGGAATCAACAGCAGAATAACTGAGGCAGAAGGACGGATAAGTGACCCGGAAGACAGAATGATGAAAACCACTGTTACAGAGCAGAATATAGGGAAACGTATCTTGGATCTCAGTATCAGACCGGAAGGGGCTTCTCCAAGCAACTGGCTTCATTTCACTGATGAAGCCTACAAATCATGTTTGCCCCCTCTCTTGGATGCTAAAAACCTCTGCATCCAATGTGTGGGCCTTCTCTCCAAAGGAGGTCAGGCTTCAGTGATGTGCTTGTCTTATCCCCAACTCTGTCTCAGTCTCCCATGGTCATTTGTACTTATCCTCATCTATTTCACTTTCTCTGTTATACTGATCAGAGTTTAGTCACATATAGAAGTAAGACTGACACACCTGAGCGACTTCACTTTCCCTTTTCACCTTCATGCATCGGAGAAGGAAATGGCAACCCACTCCAGTGTTCTTGCCAGGAGAATCCCAGGGACAGGGGAGCCTGGTGGGCTGCCATCTATGGGCTCGCACAGAGTCGGACACGACTGAAGCCACTTAGCAGCAGCAGAAGTAAGACTATGTTTTGACCGAGTAGAAATAAGCAGTTCCTTCCTTTCATGTCTTTTCTCCTGCAGGGACTGGTTCTGCTGATGGCCCTTGTTGCTAAAACTAAGACCCTGATGGTCATCTTTGACTCTTCCTTGTCCTTCTCACCCACACTTGATTCTGCTTCAGATTCATCCACTTATAACTCCACTGATGCTACCCCAGTCAAGGCCAACAGCTCTCTTTTGGACCACCACAGTAACTGAACTGGTCTTCCTTCCTTGTGCCTAATCCATCCCCTTATCCAACCTATTCTCTGGGCATCAGCTATGCTGGAAAACCTAGCATGGCTTCAGTTTGGAAGCCTTATGATATGGTCCAAATTTCCTAGGAGACTTTTCAAGTCCCTGGAAAATCTAGAACACTTTTTGATCTAACCCAAGGAGCATCTTTGGCTTCCTCAAAAGTACAGTCCCTATCCCTCTGTGTTTTGAACATTTGCCCATGGCCTCCTCTTCTTGGGACACTATTCCATACTTTTATTTTTCTTTTATTCACCTATTAATTTAAATGGTTTTTTGTGTGTTTTTTTGACAGGCATTCCTCACATCTTAGATTGTTTTACCCACTCCTGTGGGTAACTGCCCCCAGAAGCAGTTATTCTTTGGAAAGTGCAGATTACTGTGTCTGATCAGAGTTACTGATCTGATCATCTGGTTTCCCTGCCACACAACAGATCAGGGATGCATCTTTGCTCACTTCTCCAGCCCCAGTGCCTGCAACATTATAGAAATGTAACAAACATCAATTGAATGAGATAAATCACCACCACACACTCACTCTAAAACACCAGAAATTAGGAACAGCTGATGCAAGATTCAAGGGGAGGACCCACAAATTTGAGGAAATAACCTGAAAAGTTTGTGTAAAAAAAAAGTCATTACATTTGCTAACTCTCTATTTTACAATATTTTCACCTTAAAATAGAGGGGAACTCACACAAGCATATTGTTTCTGGGTTGATTCCTTACTCAGCTGCCAGAAATCACTACATTTAAATTAATAGGTGAATAAAAGAGAGCCAGAGTATGGAATAAGAGTGTCCCAGGAAGAGGAAGCCACTGGCAAATGTTCAAAACAGAGAGGGACAGGGACTGTACTTTTGAGGAAGGCGAAGATGCCAGAAATGCAGCAGTAAAAGACAAAGATGGTCTCCAGGGGTCTTTCCTCTTGTCAAGGGATACTTGGTTGGTTAGACATAAAGGGAGGCTTTGGCTGTCTATGTGAGAAAAACAGAGAAGAGGGAAGATTGTGATGGGATTTAAAGACTTCATGTACTTGCCAAGATCACTGGTCACCTCACTCCCCTTGTAAAGTCAGTGCAATGCAACCAGCTCATGACATCCATGGTTTCTACCTTTTCAGTGAAAATAAACTCTGCCGTTATCTCTTCTACAAACACTACAAGGCAAGATAGTCAATAAATCATCAGAGACTTCTATGCTTGGGCTGAAAGCATGCAAGCAGGTCTGGACCTGGGATGGACCGACGGACAGGCTGCTTCACTCCTTCTACTTCCTGTGTCCTGACTCTTGCTAATTCACAGACTCTCATGAGATGTTCCCGTCTAATGCACCTGAGGATCATGAAGGCTATGGCTTTCATGGAATTCAAACAAAATGATTGCTCTTACTTCTGCTACACAAACATTTAAACTCAAAAATGCCTACAGAACACTTCCAACCAGTGAAAATTCTTAGTTTCCGTTAAGTCTTGAACAAGGCGGTATTTCAGGCACTGACTCTCCGCACAGTTGAAAATCCTCATATATTTGTAGTTGGCCCCTCATACTCAAGGATCTTTCATATTTCAGGCTTGACATTTGCAGATTCAACCAACCACAAACCACTTAGGATCACAGTATTTACTTCCGAAAAAAATTCCAGATGTGAGTGGACCCATGTATTTCAAACCTGTGTTGTTCAAAGGTCCACTGTACTTGTGAATGGAGAGGGGACTTCTGGATTATTGCGGTACTGGATTTCTCATATTCAGCTACATCTCAGGCCCTGGGTTCTAGGAGCTGCTCTGCGCTCTTATATAGTGACATCCGTTACCTGCAACCAACGGAATCTGGAAGAGTAAGGCAAATCAACTCAGTCAAATTCAAACACATGAATGGTCTGAGATATAAGGCTGTTACAGAGAAAGGAAAGGGAACCCTTCTTGAAATAACCTCTGTGGGAGAGAAGCAAGTATCCCCTTGAAGAGAAATAAAAAGTACCTTCCAAAATGAAAAACTGAAGAATACAATTGTGATTAGAAATGTTGACTTTCGCACATAGGTTCAGCTCAATTAAGTAATCATCTTTTACATATACACATGCATACACACTCATGAAGGTATTCTCTGCCTCTTTGTAACTGCTAAATTTTATGGACTTAAAATGCCATTAATAGTAAAGCACACTTTATATAAACAGTAAATTTAAAAAAAAACAGCAAAGCAGACTAATAACAAAAACAAAGAAACACTGCCAATTAAATGGTGGTACAAGGCTTTCTTATCATTTATTTTTTACTTTCTACTTCTTGAATGGCTTCTTTTAGATTTAGATAGATTTCTAGCACTTATCATTTCATCTGAGCTAAATGTATTGATTTAAGTTTTCCTAAAACATCTTTACAGATGTATAGCCCTTTCACATCACTTTTATTGTTTTTTTTTCACATAACTTTTCAATTCAGTCTTTGATAGCTACGTGTTTAAATAAAAAAGGGAGTGAGAAGTATTTCTTAAAAGAGTGCTCTACCGTCTCTAAGCTGCCAACCATCACTTGTAAAGTTTTCATGCTAAAGCTTCACCAGAAGATGTCAACAGAACATGGTAGGACAATAACCTAACCCTCCTTTCTCGAGTGCTCCTTAAATGGTCCTTCAAATGTCAAGAAGTTACGGCTGCCCAGCCATGCAACTGGAAATAGCAACCATGTCCACACGTGCAAAGAATGATGATTCATGCCATTGCTGTTGTGCACAATGGATGCAAGATAACATAAGCAATGACCTGATTTAAGCGATACAAAAATGTGTGTTGGAGGGAAGTATACCTTAGTATCAGTGAACTACAGCTGAGGCTCGCCCCAAGACACAAAGTGAAATTCCTGCAAGACAGGTTTGACCATTTTTACTTCCGCAAAAACAAGGGTTTTAACTCAAGAATACTTTATTTTCAAACTAGTTAAAACTCTCCATTACTTGCAATTAGAGTAGTTCAGAGAGAGAATAATCTAAAGAAACACTATTTCAACCGGCTGGCTTGGGCATGTGGTTCTACTTTACAAAAAGGACTTTTACCACATGCGGTCCTGATCCAGAGGAGGCAAAGTTTCACGAAGGGTAACATCTCCCATTTCTCCTACTCTGTAGAGATGGAATGGGTGGTCTGGAGTAGACCTGAAACCCAACAGGCTCACACGTATCCTCGCTATACCTCCCTCACCCCCTGCCCCCACCAACCCTGCCTTGCAAATAATGATGCCACAAGCTGCATTCAGGTGAAATAACTAAGAAGCAAACTGGTTCAGGAGATGTGTAGGCTGACAAAATATTTTTTATATAACATCGTTAAACCTCTCAAACTTTGGGGGTTAAGCCACCAACCTTTTCAAGCTGAAAGTCTGGAATGATCCTGAAAATCCTCCCCGCCCTCCAGGGAAGCTAGGGTGTTGCCAGTGCGACCAAAAGTTCTCCACTGGCGCCTTTCCTGCTGGCTTGCTGGCCGCCCCTGCCGCTCGGGAAGGTTTGGACCCGCGTTTGACGACGTATCACCCTTCAGAGGAGACCGGGCACGTTCAGGGTGGTAAGGCCTAAGACTGGCTTATCATACTTCAAGACTCTTTCCTAAATCT
Source organism: Neotragus pygmaeus (assembly GCA_006410875.1). NCBI lineage: Eukaryota > Metazoa > Chordata > Mammalia > Artiodactyla > Bovidae > Neotragus > Neotragus pygmaeus. Next base: position 3,448,173 of record SJYV01030329.1, on the reverse strand, counting down.
ATTGTCTGCTTCCAAGCTGGGTGGCAAGACTGTCTGTGAAACCCTGCGTCGGCCTCTAGCGAAAAAGTTTCCAAAGATCTGACTAGCACTGGAAGAGCACATCAGAATTTGATGAAGTTAATACTCCAGAGAATTAAGGGGCAGCTCAACTACTAACAGGAAGTTGTACAGAAAAGAATAATAATGCAAGTTATTCTCGTTCTACCAAATAAAGCAATTATCTCTTTTTCTTAGGCCTTGACTAAGGAAGAGGACTTTATTCTTCAAATAAGAAAACAAACGAGCCCCAAATATTTCCACTCTACATTTATTGTTAAATTAAGAAAGGCTTGGTCTTAGGGTTGTCAAAATACACAGGATATGAAAATTCATAGACTTCTAGGAAATTTACAGTGATGCTGAAATGTACTGTACCCAGTGGTGATTTAATTTCCTTGTCAGTCTTTCCCAAGAGAAACTGGGAACAGAATGTACCCGAGCCCAAGAAGAAACTCTGAACTGACTGCTGGAAAGAAGCTAGTTGCTCACTGCAACCAAACCAGTTCAGATAATACAAATACAAAGGGGCAAAAACAAGGGAATTCTCTATGAGAAAGGAACAAGAAGAAAAAGATCAGAACAAAAAGAAAAAGATCAGAACAAAAATAAACCAAACACCAGATCAATTTATGATGTGATATGTTTTAAAATAAATGGCAAGTCAGCACAATACCACAAAGGGGGAAAAAAAGACTAAAACCAGTTTTCAGTGATGCTGAAGATCTATCAAGAATAGCAGAAAAAATACATATTTACTGGCCAAAAGTAAAACTACCCCAATAATCAGAAAAAATTGAAGGACATACCTAAGAAAGACCACAGAAGACATTACAATCCCTCTAAATCATATACTGTTAGACTGGCATGACTCTGCATAAAAAATAATACGTTGAATATTAATTTCCTATACACTAGGATTGAGCTTCCCAGGTGGCTCCATGGTTAAGAATCTGCCTGCCCATGCAGGAGATGTGTGTTCGATCCCTAGATTGGGCAGATCCACTGGAGAAGAAAATGGCTACTGCTCCAGATTTTTTGCCTGGGAAATTCCCCGGATGGCTACAGTCCACGGGGTCACAAAAGAGTCAGACACAGCTGAGCAACTGAGCACGCATACCAGGGTTAGAAAAACCATTACTTTTTATAAGAAAATGCTATTTTGGATACTCCATAATATAGTTAGGAAAACTAGTGCATAATGCAAGGAAATGTCTTTTTAAAAATTTTTATATCAAATTTTAAATGAAAGGTCAAGTTATAAGGTTTTGAGAAATTTTCTTTTAGTGTTGTGGCATAAGTGTTCTAGTAGATTATATTTTAAAATAGGATGGTTAGTTGAAGCTGATGTTGGAAAAGTATAAACATCATTTAAATGCTTTTAGGCCCATATGTCTTCTACATCAGTGACCCTCAAATCTTTCCATGCATATGGATCACCTGAGGACCATGTAACACGTAGTGTGACTCAGTAGGTCTAAACCGAGGCCCGAGAATCTGCACTTTAATGAGCTCCCAAGGGCTGCTGTTGCCCTACTGTGTGTGCCCCATGATCTGAGCGGCACGGTTCCCGGTGGCCTGTTTCTGATGGGGTCTTTCACTTGTGATATGTGGGCTGGAAGGATGATCAACTTCTAGCTCAGAATCATGTCTGGTCTCAGTTATGGATTTGGGTCTAAGATGACCTTGTCAAAGTAACTGTTACAGTCTGTAAGAACCTGCTCTCTTTTTTATTTAAAGTCATCATTATAATGAAAAAACTGTATAGCTGTAGCTTAGGTTACAAATGAAAATACAGATTCCTGTCCCAAGGAGTTTATATTACTAACTGGGTATGACTATAAATGGGACATTCCAGGACAGACAATAAAGCAGGGGCATATCTTCAAATCACATCTAAATCAAAGGTTTAATCCATTTTCTAAGTGAAAGGAAAATAAATATCCAATATAAAATTTGATGGAAATTGAGATGACTTAGTCAGGAAATTTAAATGTTAATATATATTCTATATTGTCAGTTTCCTTTTGGACAATTCTTACGAAAGAGCATTCTTTTGTAAGGAAAATTCTTACAAAAGGTCAGAAACGATGAGAAAGCAGCTTTCAGGCTGCAGGGGAGACAGAGCTTCTGTGAGCCCGTGACGAACAGGGCTGTCCATGCCAAGAGCACTCTTGGCTGCTTAAACAGAGGCTGATGAACAGCGGTCAGGGAAATGCGAGGAAAAGCGACAAGGAGGTACCATCTCATATCTGTCAGAATGGCAATTATCAAAAAATAAAAGTGTTGGGAAGGATGCGGACTGTTGGGGAATGTAAGTTGGTATAGGCATCGTGGACACCAGTACAGGGTGCCTTGCAGGGTGGGGGCAGGGGAAACGCTAAAAATGATCACTATGTGATCCAAGAATCCTCCTGAGTATATATTCAAAGGAGATGAAACCAGCACCTTGAACAGGCATCTGCACTCGTATCTTCATTGACATTATTCCCAACAGTTAAGATAAGGAAACAACTGAAGTGTCCACTGAATGATGAGTAGATAAAGAAATCATGAGATATATAGGTATATATAAAAGACTATTACTCAGCCTTTAAAAAGGAGGTCCTGCCTTTAGCAATATCCTGGATGAGCCAAGGGGACATTATGCTAAGTGACATCTGCCACACACAGAAGGACCGACACGGCATGGTGTTGCTTACATCTCGAATCTAAACACGTTAATGTAGAGAGGCAGAAAGTGGAGTGGAAGTTACCAGGGGTGGCTGGGAGTGGGGTGGGGAGATGTAGATAAAAGGGTGCCAAGTGAAAGTTCCTATAGGATAAATGAGCCCAGAGATCTCACCTGCAGGCATGATGATTAAAGCGGACGACATGGTATTGAATACTGGAAACCTGATAAGAATAGATTTCAGATGCACTCACCACACACAAGTATGTGAGGAGATGAGGCAGTTAATTAGCTGGACTGTAACAGTTCACTTTGTATGTGTACATTAAATAATCATGTTGTACACCTTAAATATACACAATTTTCTTAAGTGGTGGAAAACTCAAGAATGACTATTAGTTAACACCAACTAAAATTAAATATAGACTCAGAAAATAATTGAGGCACTTCCTAAAATTATGCAACTAACTCTTTCCTCCAAAAGCTTTATAAAAATATATGCCAGTAAATACAATCAAAACAGTATTAGAATTGATTCCTTGCATCCATGAAAACAAGATGCATTTGTTAGGAATTCTAGAATTCCTGGCTGCTGTGGCCCTACAAGCATTTAACTGGTAAGAAAATAATCTTGCCAAGCTTTAGAAAGACTCAAGAGGCTGGAAAGAGCCAAGATGTTAGAAATATCCCCATTCCCACTGTTCTCCTTTCTGTCAAACTCATAAAAATGTCCATAATCCATGCACATTTGCAAAAGTGCACTGTGTTTATGTCAAAGTAAACCTGAATGTGAAGCTTTCTGTGTCTTTCACACAATGCATCCTATTGTTTCTCTGAGAAAAAATGATGAGATATTTTGATACCTGATGTATGCTGAGATTATTCAACTTGAGTTGGGGAATTAAGAACGGGTTCATACTACTTAGGCTTGATCAGTTTAAACTGTTACACTATACAAAATACTCCTTCTTCCTGAGATTCTGAAATTTAATATCTTTTAAAATGGGAAAAACCAAAAATGATTTCTCTTCTAGATTAAGATATAATTACAGCCTTCTGAGGCTAAATGACTAAGCCAATTTATTGGCTTATCTTTCCTTTTCACCATGTCATTTCATTCTCTTGTTAGAAGAAGTATTAATATTTAAAACAAAATTTGCTCTACCTGAAGCAACTGGTGCTTTTATTTATTTTATATTAAAATTTTTTCTTTTTTAAATTTATTTTTAACAAATTATTTATTTTTACTTTACAATATTGCATTGGTTTTGCCATACTTCAACATGAATCCGCNATAAGAAAGCTGTGGTACATATCCACAATGCAGTATTACTCAGCCATTAAAAAGAATACATTTGAATCCGTTCTAATGAGGTGGATGAAACTGGAGCCTGTTACACAGTGTGAAGTAAGTCAGATATCTTTGATCCCAGGCGTCTGTGATCTAGATTTATTTTCTATATCTCTGACTCAGAGGTTCTCTTTTTATTTTGAATAAAATATTTGTGTGCTGATACTCTCAGACTGCAGTAACCGACATGACTAGGCTTGCTTTTGTCTTTAGAAAGTCTCTGCTGTTGCTGTTTTACTGTTGTTGTCATTTGGAGTGCTGTTGCCTGCTATAACTGGCCACGGGTTCAAAACTTTCATTGAGATCAGCAGAACCACTATTGACTGGTTCAGACTCTCCCTGGCAGGTCTGAGCTAAATACAGAAGGTCCAGGCTGTTAAACTGAAGCCTTTTTATTAGACAAGGAGTCGTTCTGGTCATTACAGCAACAGCAGCAATAATGATGTCTTATTATTTATGGCGCTTTTGGGTTAGCTTTTACAGTCTCAATATTGTTTTCATTCTACATCATGAGATACCAGCTCTGAGAGGTGGGCAGGGCAGGTGTTGAATATGAGGAAGATTCAGAGATTTTATTACTTCGTTGAGGATTCAAACTAGTGTGAGGCCCTGTGCCGTAAAGCAGGGATTGTGATGTGAACTCAGGAGCATGTGTGCTGTGGTTCAGCCTCCCGGTGCTGCAGGTTGACCTAGGGGAGCTGTGCCGAGGGTCAGAGAGGCTGGATCGGCTTCAGTTCACACCGTGGTGCTGTTCCCTGTGGTTGGTTCTTATTGTCAACATTGCTGTAAGGGAGGGATTCCCCCCAGAGATGTTCCTCAAAACACGAGACTGCGTTAGTAGATGTTTGAGGATGGGAGTTGATGATTGTCACGTCACGTATTTGAATACATTTGGGAAACACCTGATGAAGCATGTAATTACATAACAAGTTTTTTTTTTTTACTGCATTCTTAAAATTCTTTATGTGGTTATGAACATGGTATATCTTCAAAGCTTCTATTACTTATTTGACTGTGGACACCTCTTTTTGAAAAACCACCTGTTTATGCCTCTTGCAGAAAGTTGAGGTCACTAAAAGAAGAAATTACCCATAAAGAAATGTAGGCAGAGCAACAGACTTTTATAATCTTTCTGAAGTTAACAAGTTAGTTCTCTAGGACTTTCCTATGTCCTCAACATTGTATGCTTAGAGGAAAATTTATTACCAGGGTAAGTCTAAACAAATAGGACAGCGGTGGACAAGGCATGCCTCACTCACTGGCTCTTCTGCATAACAGAATTACTGTCATTTCTTTTCCTGTTCTGTTCTCTGGAGTATGATTTTATGGCCNGCTTAGAGGAAAATTTATTACCAGGATAAGTCTAAACAAATAGGACAGCGGTGGACAAGGCATGCCTCACTCACTGGCTCTTCTGCATAACAGAATTACTGTCATTTCTTTTCCTGTTCTGTTCTCTGGAGTATGATTTTATGGCCAAGTGGATATCAGAATGGAGGCTGTAATGTAAGTTTGAAAGGTTCTGACTCATTGGATTTCTTACATATCGTCTTCACTCTGGTGGAAATTAACCAAATCAAAATTGCTGGCAGCTCCGTCCGGCCCGGGGGACAACATCTGTGCCCCTCACCTGTCTGGGGTCCTCTGACTTCAGATGGGAGCCCTCCTCCACAGGCTGCCCAGTACCTAGTTTTTGCATACAGTTCCGTAGAAGTCTTTCTTATCAGTGCAAACAAGCTGCTTCGTGCATTCAGTGGTTATTAGATATGCTTTGCAGCACTAGAAACCTTCCATCTCATTCTTTTCTGAGCCCACTGTTTCTCCAGATCTCTGAGCTCTTTTACCACTTGGCATCCCAAGTCATCAGCTAGTTCTGTTTATGCAGTATCTTTAGCTTTCTTCTGTGGGGACAATAGTTTTGCTTAAACTGCAACTGGCAATTAAAGGAGTCTATTTTATTCACCCATACAAATTCTGTGTTCAGTGGAGAGGAAGGGATGGTAGGCAGTGTGAAAAGGATTCAAGTAATATTTGTGGATAGGGGCCTTTTTGGTTGTTTTTTGTGACTGTCATACTATTTGAAACTCCCTATCATAGACTCGAATTTTAAAAACTGTGGGATCACCTTAATTTTAACTGTACCAATTTAGGTATGCTTTGGGAGTCTTGATTTTTTTTTTTTCTTTTTAAATAAGTAGTGTTACAAGGTAAAGACTTTCTTTTACTTAAGGTGACATTGATTGTTGAAAATTTTTGTTGGCACCTTTAGAAAGGACCCTTTCTACCTCATTGATTATAGCAGCTAAGAAAGACAGCATATGGGAGTGAGCCAAGTTCTTTGTAACCAGGTCAGAGGAATTCTGTGAGCTTACTTGGCTGAGGAGGAAGCTTGATAACCCTGAGCCCTATGGGTCTGGTGATATTTTTTTCCTTTGATATTAGTACTTTACCCCCATCCAAGTGGTGGTGGTTGTTGCTGTTGAGTGCATTAATTTTAGACTTTTTCACTTTTAAAATCAAGAAACTTGAATTTTCTGACTCTCTAAATGAATGCCCACTTTCTAATGGGCAGAACATTGACCCTCTGTAAATATTTGGAAATGTGTGATGTGCTTTTTCTGACTTCCACCTCCTTTATCACTGTTTCTCTTCTATAGTGATGTTAAAGTTCTCATTCTGACACACGTGAGGAAGCTTGCCCTGAATAAATACAGTAAATAAATGGTCTTTCTCTTCCTGGGAAGAATTCAGAGCACTTTCTGTTTTTGATGTCACAACACAAGAAATGCCATCTTAAAAATACTGGTGCAGTTGGATTTTAGTTTTAAATTCTAAAAGTGTAATTTGAAGGCATACATTATTTTCCCACTCATTTAAAACTAGTAATAGGGAGTACTAGGGACTTCCCTGATGGCCCAGTTGTTAGGACTCTGCTTCCACTGCAGGGGGCGCAAGTTCAACCCCTGGTCAGGAACTAAGAGCCCACATGGAGCACAGCTGAACAAAGGCAAAAGTAGTAATAGGCAAAAGGTCTGATGCATTTTACTTCGCTATATTGGTTCAGCCTTCAGCAAATATATAACAAAGCTACTTCTTGTGAGAAAACAAAAGTTCCTTTTCTTCTTGGCTAAAGGAGGTGTATGTGTGAATGTTTACAGAAGCTATATATTTGTAATTACAGATTTTAATTGGTGACAAATTACCAATCCGTGAGCACTGGTAACTTGGTTCTTATGAGACCATTCCTAGAAATACCCCCTCACGGTTCTTCCATTGCATTCTTGTTTCTGAACGGAAAAGTCAACGAGGAGAGTTACTATATTAATTGACAAACAACTACTAGGCCACTAGCAAATCCGTTTTTTAACAGTTTACATTTTTTCAAATTCCTAAATCTTTGGATGTAGTTTTCTTGTACAAAAGCTATGCTGGACAGCGTAGCTTTCACACACCCTGTTTGAGTTATCTTGCTTCTTGTTTGAATATGTTAATGGCTACTCATTGCAATAATATTTGTTTTAAGTTTATCTTAAGTCAGATCTCCACAGGTAATAAGGAACACACTGAAATGACTCATGTTACCATGATTTGTTATAACAACATTCATTAACTGTATTCATGTTGCTGCTTTTTGACAGAGGTCCCCGAGGCTAAGTGACTTTTAAACTTGCTCTACTTTTATTTTTGAAGATAAACTCCTTTATGTTTGGTTATTAAAACTAATGACCATAAAAGTTAAAGCGAGTGCCTACGTTCCAGTGGATCTCTGAATTCTTCCCTTAGCGTTAGCCCATTAGAAGCTCTTGAGTGGGAAAATAATCGTCTCGTGCAAGACGTTTGAACAGACCAGGCTCAGGAACAGAAGTCTTGGCTTAGAAAACTCTTGTGTCATAAATAATCACTTGGCTTGACAATTTTTACAGGATTGTATAGACACTTGCTCGTTAAAATAGTTTAGGGAATGCAAGCAAGAGTGGATACACATTTGAGGGCAGGACTACTTAAGCTTATGCTTCTAGAAACTCCTCAAGGCAGATCTCCACCTCTAGCAAAGTCTTGGCATGCAGTAGGCACGCCGCAGGTGGTGTGAGGGTTGGAGGTGTGCGTGCACGCGTGCACTGAGAGCCACAGTCAGGGCAGCGTGACTGCAGAAGAGGACAGTGTGGAATGGGACTAGGAGTGCATGGGGAGGGTGCGCGTCCACCTGGGCCTGGGAGATGCCTGCCTGGGGAGGAGGTAGGCAGTGACCTGGGGTAGCCTGTCAGATGGGAGTCTCCAGTGAAAAGGGGTTTATTTTGTTCAGTTGTACATATGATATATTATAACTATATGTAATTGAGAGTCCCTTGGACCGCAAGGAGATCCAACCAGTCCATCCTAAATGAGATCAGTCCTGGGTATTCATTGGAAGGACTGATGTTGAAGCTGAAACTCCAATACTTTGGCCACATGATGTGAAGAGCTGACTCATTGGAAAAGACCGTGATGCTGGGAGGGATTGGGGGCAGGAGGAGAAGGGGACGACGGAGGATGAGATGGTTGGGTGACATCACCAACTCAATGTACATGGGTTTTGGTGGACTCCAGAAGTTGATGATGGACAGGGAGGCCTGGCGTGCTGCCATTCATGGGGTCGCAAAGAGTTGGACACAACTGAGCGACTGAACTGAACTGAATATACCTCACGACGTAAGTAATATCACAGGTTGTAACTACATCATATATGTGTGTGATGTCTGTATACACACTTGCATACAACATAGAATGCTGTTTGTTGCTAATCTGAGTCATATACACTGTGGGCCTTGTGTCACACATTAGAGCGATCCTGTCCTGTCCCTTGTTCATGCTCAGTTGCTTCAGTCGTGTCTGACTCTTTGTGACCTATGGACCAGAGCCCGCCATGCTCACCTGTCCATCGGATTCTCCAGGCAAGAATACTGGAGTGGGTTGCCGTGCCCGCCTCCAGGGGATCTTCCTGACACAGGAATCGAACCCACATCTCCTGCGTCTCCTGCATTTCAGGCAGGTTCTTTACCCGTTGAGCCACCTGGGTAGCCCACCTGGAAGCACTTAATTAGTGCTTTTTCCCTATTATGTTCACCTGTTGATAAACTGTTCGTCTGAAGGTCCTAAAAATATCACAAAACTTTACATGAGGCCCTTGTCTGCATATGGCATGCCATTTGCAAATCCCTCGTGAATCCGCTCTAAGACTGTCCTGCTGTGAATCTGCTTTACTTCCTTCGTTAATCATGAGCAACTCCTGAGTCTGCTGTGTGCCGGGCACTCTGCAGTGCAGGAGACAGGCATCCAGGGAACCCTGTGCAGACACGCACTGGGATCTCAGCGCCGGGAGCTCTGCATGCACTTGGAGCAGCTGAGGGATCTGAAGCACAGGAGGGGCATGACCATTTCTGCAATTTAGAAAGACTGCAGGAGGTATGGGAAGAAGAGTGAAGGCGGGAGGGGGCAAGACTAAACAGACCCCTCCGTGGAGAGGCTGTTGTTCCAGAGGGGCCTGGAAAGGCTGGGCCAAGCTGGAGAGAAAGGAGCAGGTGTGAGTGACACCAGAGGGCAGGGTGGATGCCCCAGGACTTGGGGTCTGACTCGGTTAGGCAGCCGCACGAGTGAATGGTGGTGTGGTTCCCAGGGATGAGGAGTACCGAGCCAGGAGCAGATCTGGGCTCCTGACGAGCACAGCAGTGAGGTACTAGCTCAGCGCGTGTGCATGTCGATCTGGGCCTTCCCTGCTGTCACACTTTTTTCTCTGTTCCCATTCACTTGCCTCTCATCTCCTTGCTGTTACTATTGTTTTTTCTCACCTTTCACCTGATGCCATGATGTCCTTTTTCTGTGGACCCATCTGCCAAAGCCTCTCTCCCTTTGAGCCACGTCTTCCTGCTAATCCTCCTTCATTGTCTCTGAGCTCTTCTCTCCTGTCACTTCATGTGATTGAAGGCGTTCTCCCTTGGGTCTCCCCAGAGTCCCCGTAGACACAAGCTGGTGGGTTTGAAGGGGAGGGGCCTTGAGAGAGGAATAGGGACTTCCCCTGGAGGTGCAGGGATGCGGGAAGGGGCTGAGCAAGGGCAGAGGGAACTCAGAAAATGCCTCCTGGAATTATTAGTGCAGAGTCAAGGTTACACCTGCCACTTGGGATGACAGCAGTCTGCTCTAAGTGTGATTATCCTGGAAGAAAGAGCACTCTGCCCTAAGCTTGTGGGTTTTTTTTTTCTTCCTGTTTGTCTGTGTGTAAATTTCAAATGATCTCTTTATTATAAAAGCAGTAAATATTCACTGTAGAAAAACTACTGCCTATAGGTATGCATTTAAAAGCAGAAAAAAGCCATGATCCAGGGACTTCCCTGGTGGTCTGGTAGTTAAGACTCTGCACCTTCACTGCAAGGGGTGTGGGTTCGATCCCTGGTCAGGGAACTAAGATACACCGTGCTCTGTGGCCAAAAAAAAGACTTTCTCGTTAAATTGAGGGTAAGGAAAAAAGGAAGAAGGCCATGATTCAAAGACCCAGAGATAACCCTAATTAAACCTCGGAGTACGGAGGAGCGTAGGCATGCTGGAGATGGTGTCTACCACCTCCTGGTGTCTCAAAAGCAGGATCACAATGTACACACCCTGGTGCAGCTTTTTTTAAATGTGCACATGTCTCTTTGGGAGCTTGCGACTTTGGCTGTGCCACTGAGCCTGAGAAGCGTGCTGCTTCTGGGCCCCACACTTCCTGGCCGGGTCCTGAAGGCACCTACTGGACTGCTGTTCTTTGCACAGTGAAGGTGGCCTGCCTCCCCGCCATTAGCCCACTGTTCTCTTCCCCTAGGATCCCCTCAGTTCTGCTTGTTAGCTATGGAGAACAGAGGCTTTTCCACTCCCCCATCATGTTCCCCCCCCTCAAAAAAATCCCCCCACCCCCTATCATGTTGTGATGTGATGGCCTGAAAGTTGCGTGGTAATCCAGGGATTGAAGGAGCTGCTGGAAGGGGTGAGGCAGGCAGGAAGCTGTCCTGGGCTGGGCCCCTTTCACGAGCCCACGGGCAGTTTCCATTCCCCGCCTCCACCTTCATCCTGTGCTTTCTCTCCCCCTCATCCTGCTTTTCCCAGTCTCCTCAGTTCCCTGGAATTACATAATATTCCTGTTAGAATCAGTTCCTGTTTTGCTAGCAAAGAGGAATTGTGACTCTTTCAGGGAAAAACCCTGTTCTAACATTAGTAGTGACTGTCGGTGGCCAATCCATGATCTCACATGGGAAGCACACTGCCGTGCTGGCCTCTGTTCCCGTCTGAGTCAGCACGCATGTGGGATTACCGCTCTGCCTTATCCCTTCTTGGAGCCCTAAGTGATGTCTCTCAGGATAATGGAACCGCCAGCTTCAGTTAGGCCACTTAGTGATCACTTTCACTCACCAGTAGGTGCCTTGGGTTACTCACTCTACTCCAGGGACAATTCTCCTTATAGACCAGCATTCACTTTTTAAAACATTTTATTATGGAAAACTTAACATGTAAAAATGCAGACTAATCAGAGTCCCTACCTATCCATTCCCAGCTCAGTTCTCAGTGATCAGTTCAATGGCCAATATTGTGTCAGCTGTACTCCACCCACTTTTCTCTCTAGTTATTGAAGCAGTTCCTAGACATCATATCACTTTATCTTATTATCGGATTTTAGCATTTCATTATACTTCTCTAACAGATAAAGACTCTTAAACACACCACCCCAGCACCGTTATCACACCTAAATATTGAACCACAATTTCTAAATGGCATTGGATCAAGTCAGTATTCAAAAATGTTCCCAGCTGCCTTGTAATTTTTTAGTTAGTGTGTGTGTTTGAATCAGGATCCTATATACAAATCCTATGCAAGATTTGTATATTGCAGTTAAATGATAATGTCTTTAGACTCTTCTAACCTATACGTTCTAATTCCTCCTCTCTTGTTTCCTTGTACTTTATTGTTGAAGAAACCTTGAGTTCCTTGTCCTACCAGCTTTTTCCGTCTGCTGGATCTTGCTGACTTCATCTCCTACATCCTTTAATATATTGACTACATTCACTTTTTGAGTCCCACAGTGAACCCTTTCACAGCGTAGGTCACCGTGCCTGCTGACACCCGTCTCGCACCATAACGGAGCGGCCTGCCTGGCTCTTCACCAGCTGGACCGTTCCTGCCTCGTGTGACTCAGTGTGTTCTGAAAGGCAGTAGTTAATGTCTTAAGCTCTTCCAAAGTCCCAGTGTCCAGAAATAAATATTATAAAGCATGATGTCAAATATAGGCTTTCTGTTAAAACGCAATGTGTGTGTTCTTAAAAAATGTTATATTTTGTAGAATTCCATGTTAAAAATAATAGAGTTTGTAGGGAACCTCAGGTAAGAGGTAAACTGCCAAAATCTATGCAGTTTTGTATCCAAGACCACACACGTTGGCCTCCCCATAGCACTTTCCCCCACACACACACCACCCCCGCAACACACACACTGTTGCCTCATGAAATAATTCACTCAGACCAAGGAGACTACTCAGGGGGATCTTTAAAACTCAAAAACAGTAGCATGAACATATTGGCTTGTAGCTGCTAAGTTACTAAGGACAGAAGTGGAGCTCTGAACTATGGGGACACCATTAAGCCTGGTTCCCCGGGAAGCAGACTCTCAAATGGACATTAATTAGCATGAAGGAAATATATTGCGAGGTGCTGTGTGGAGACTTAGCTTTCAGGGGTGCTCAGGGGGAGGAAACAGGATCGGGCAGGGAGAGCAGTGGGGCCTCCATGATGTAATCAGGTCCTCAGCTGGCTCCCCAGGAGCTCCTCAGTCCCTCCAGATCTTTGCAGGAGCTGGCCCTGCAGTGGGCAGTCACTAGGGCCAGGCCCCTGTCCCCCAGGAATGGGGGTGTGACCTAAGGTCAGGTGGCTGCTCCCAGCAGGACTGACCCAGGAACAAACCCTTCAGTCCTGAAGGGCAGATCTGGGGATGCAGCACATTGCTGCAGAGCTCATTTTAATTTTCTGAAAATAGACCCAAAAGGGTTCTGCCTGAGCAACAGCCAAACTGAGAGGTTTGGGGGGTGTTTTCCTTTCCTTCAGGGAGCGTGTTTCTGCTCACACTGCCCTGTCTCCGCTAGCCTAGGAAAAATCACACAGCCTCCACGTTTTACTGTGACTGTTCACCTGGGCCAGACTAACTGCTTGTTGTTACAGAGACAGCTGTTGTCACACTACAAGCTAGGCAAGAGAAGAGAAAAGGAACAATATCAAGGCCTCTTCACTTTCTCATTGACTTGAGAAAGTGTCGCCATCCACAGACTTGGTCCTGGTGATATTATCAGACTTAATGGCCCCGAAAAACTCACGTGAAATGTAAGGCTCCTGCCACGGTGACACGTGGTCAGTTGTACCTGACTTAGGCATCCTCTCCCACCAGATGTCACATCACAGACTCACCTGATTAGTTACTACAGAACAGCAGAAGAACTGAGAAAGGAGTCGTTTCTCTGGTCATCAAAGCTTTCAGCTGGCTAATTCCTCTCAATGACTCTTCACGTATGTTGACAAAGAAAAGTGGTGAAGGGCTAAATTCTACAGCATTGCGAGGTGTTTTGGATTAATGAAAATGTGAAAAAAATGACCAGTGTCATGAACTCCAAATAGCTTTTCAACACGTGCTTAGACATGTTTTATGTGTCTGACTTCAGTAACCTTGATTTGGTGAGGTTTCTGTTTGTGTAAATAGGGAAGCTACTTTGCCTAAGAACAGTCTGAACATTGCGTGTCCCGTGGAATCTCTGCATCTTCAGTGGTAGAATGGACAGTCTCATCTTTCCACACAGCACGTCCTAGTTCTCCCAGGGTAGCCACACAGAAGCGCCTCATGTCCTAGCCACAGCACCAGCCCAGGATCTTTTAGGTAACCAGTCCTTCCATGTTTAATTCCATTTCCCTGGCAACAAATCTCTCCTTGTTCAGGAGGAAAGAGCTATTCACAGTACATTGCCGTATTCCTTTTAGGATGCATGACTCCATCCTCACGTAGAGAATGTATACCCACATATTGATATATAGCGAGCTATAGAGAGTCGTATACCACAACATGCATTCATAAACTGGTTATTTAAAAATTGCTGTTTCAACACTGGCTTGTTCAGTGTTGTTTAAATAAGTATTTCTCTTAGGCACTCTTTGTAATTTGGACTATCTTGTCATTAAGTCATTTGGAGAATGGATCATTGAAACACTATTGGATGAAGCATAAGAATCTTGTCTTCTGTAGAATTTGGATGGAAAGTATTAAGGAGGATTCTGATTTGTTAATTTGCCAGGCCATAGAGATACTGTGGGAAGCTTAAACTCAGCCCTAAATCAGTAGGATTTCACCAGAAGCTCTTAGTGTAGTTTAATAGAATTCTCAATGCTTATCATCATTACATCGTAATCGTAAGTAATTCTACGATCTACTTTTTAACAGCTAAAAAATTATGCTTAAAACAAAATCTTTAACCTAAAGCTTTACAGGAATTTTCTGGATAATTGTTTTCTTCCATAAGGTTTAAATGATAAGTTCTCTGTGTTTATTGGGAGTCAGAGTTCTGGTAGGTCTTTCTTTTTTGGTATTATAATGGTATTCTGTTATTTTAATCGGAGTGTAATTGGTTTACAATTTTGTGATAGTTTCTGCTGAACAGCAAAGTGAATTAGCTATACATATACGTATATCTCCTCCTTCATGGCNATCGCAAAGAGCCGGACACGACTGAGCGACTGAACTGAACTGAACTGAACAAGGTTGCCGGACACAAGATTAATACACATAAATCAGTTGCCTTCCTATATACCTGCAGTGAAACAAGTAGAATTTGAAATTCAAAACACAGTGCAGTTTACAAACATGAAATAACTAGGCATAAACATAACAGATATGCGCAAGTCCCATATTAGTAAAATGGCAACCCTCTGAAGAACAAAATTAAAGAACTAAATAAATGGAGAAAGATTTCATGCTCATAGGTAGGAAAGCTCAATATTGTTTTTCCCAAATTGATATATAAATCCAATGTAATCCCAATCAAAGTCCCAGAAAGTCATTTGTGCTGACGTTCATTCACTAAGTTGCATCCGAATCTTTGTCATCCCATGAACTGCAGCACTCTAGGCTTCCTTGCACTTCACTATCTCCCAGAGTTTGCTCATTCTCATGTCCGTTGAGTCAGTGAAGCCATCCAACCATCTTATCCTCTGTCACCCCACCTTTCCTCCTGCTTTCAATCTTTCCCAGCATCAGGATCTTTTCCAATGAGTCAACTCATTGCATCAGATAACAAAACTATTGGAGCTTCAGCTTCAGCATCAGTTATTTTGTGGATGTTGACAAAATGATCCTGAAGTGTATATGGAGAGACAAAAGATAAAATAGTCAATACAATATTGAAAGAAAAGTACAAAGGTCAAGAATGACACCACCCAATTTAAGACTGACTATAAAGCTATAGTAATCAAGACATGTTACTGGTGAAAGGCTAGACAAGTAGATCAATGGAACAAAATAGAAAGCCCAGAAACAGAGCCAGAAGCATATAGTCGATTTATCTGACAAATGAGCAAAGGCATTACAACAGAGCAAAAAAAGTGTTTTCGACAAATGGTACGGAAACAACTGGATATCCACATGCACAAAAATAACAGTGAATCTAGACATAGACCTTATACTCTTCACAAAATTTAANGATTTATCTGACAAATGAGCAAAGGCATTACAACAGAGCAAAAAAAGTGTTTTCGACAAATGGTACGGAAACAACTGGATATCCACATGCACAAAAATAACAGTGAATCTAGACATAGACCTTATACTCTTCACAAAATTTAACTGAAAATGGATGACAGATCTAAATGAAAACTATAAAAATTTCTAGAAGATAGCACAGAGAAACTTAGGTGACCTTTCTTATGGTGATGACTTTTTAAATACAACACCAAAAGATGATACATTAAAGAAATAATGGATAAACCAAACTTATTAAAATTTAAAAACTTCTGCTCTGTGAAAAGTAATGTCATAAACATGAGAATACCAGCATCAGACTAGGAAAAAATATTTGCAAAAGACACATCTGTTAAAAGACTATTACCCAAATTAAACAAACTCTTAAAATTCAACAAGAAAACAAATTACATGATTTAAAAATAGGCCACAGATCTCAATAGACACGTTACCCAAGAAGATATACAGATGACAAATATAAAAAGCTGCTCCACATCATATGTCATTAGGGAAATGCAAATTACAACAACAATGCAATTTCACGATATACTTATTAGAATGGTCAAAATCGTGAACACTGACATTATCTAATGCCAGCAGTGATGTGGAGGAGTAGGCACTCTCATACCTTGCTGGTGGGAATACAAAATGGTACAGTCACTTTGGAAAATAGTTTGGCAGTTTTTTCCAAAATGAATCATACCCTTAACATAAGATCCAGCAATCATGCTTGCTGGTAGTTATCCAAAGGAGCTGAAAATTTATGTCTATGCATAAAAGTCTTCGTATGGATGTTTACAGAAACTATTCATAATTGACAAAACTTAGAAGCAAGTGAGATGTCCTGCAGTAGGAAATGGACAACTTGTATACGTACAGACAATGGAATACTATTCAGTGCTAAAAAGAAATGAGCTAACAAGCCATTAAAAGACATTAAGGAAACTTACATGCATATTACTAAGTGAAAGAAGCTAATTTTAAAAGGCTACATATTTTAAGATTCTAACTATATGACATTCTAAAAAAGGCAAAACTATGGAGACAATAAAAAGATCACTGGTTGCTCAGGGTTGGGGTGAGAAAAAAATAGGCAAAGCCCCGAGAATTTTTAAGGCATTGAAAATACTCTCTGATACTATCACAGTGGATACGTGTCATTAACATTTGTCCAAACCCATAGACTGTACACTACCAAGAATGAACTGTAGTGTAAACTGTGGACTTTGGGTGGTGATGTATGTCATTGTAGCTTCATCAATTGTAACAAGTACACCACCCTAAAGAGGGATGGTGGTAATGAGGGAGGCTATAATGTNCATTTGTCCAAACCCATAGACTGTACACTACCAAGAATGAACTGTAGTGTAAACTGTGGACTTTGGGTGGTGATGTATGTCATTGTAGCTTCATCAATTGTAACAAGTACACCACCCTAAAGAGGGATGGTGGTAATGAGGGAGGCTATAATGTATGAGCCGGAGAAGGCAATGGCATCCCACTCCAGTACTCTTGCCTGGAAACTCCCATGGATGGAGGAGCCTAGTAGGCTGCAGTCCATGGGGTCGCTGAATCAGACACAACCGAGCGACTTCACTTTCACTTTTCACTGTCATGCATTGGAGAGGGAAATGGCAACCCACTCCAGTGTTCTTGCCTGGAGAATCCCAGGGATGACGGAGCACAATGGGCTGCCGTCTGTGGGGTCGCACAGAGTTGGACATGACTGAAGTGACTTAGCAGATAATGTATGAGCACATGAGATTTATGGGAAATCTCTGTACCTTCTTCATTTTGCTGTGAACCTAAAATTGCTCTAAAAAAGTAAAAGTATTTAAATATGAAAAAAATGTATATTAAATTAACAGCCAATTAGGATCCAGTTCAGTTCAGTCACTCAGTCGTGTCCAACTGTGCGACCCCATGAATCGCAGCACGCCAGGCCTCCCTGTCCATCAGCAACTCGTGGAGTTCACTCAAACTCATGTCCATCGAGTTGGTGATGCCATCCAGCCATCTCATCCTCTGTCATCCCCTTCTCCTCCTGCCCTTAATCCCTCCCAGCATCAGGGTCTTTTCCAATGAGTCAACTCTTCACATGACGTGGCCAAAGTACTGGAGTTTCAGCTTCAACATAAGTCCTTCCAATGAACACCCAGGACTGATCTTTAGAATGGACTGGCTGGATCTCCTTGCAGTCCAAGGGACTCTCAAGAGTCTTCTCCAACACCACAGTTCACAAGCATCAGTTCTTCGGTGCTCAGATTTCTTATAGTCCAACTCTCACATCCATACGTGACCACTGAAAAACCGTAGCTTTGACTAGACAGACATTTGTTGGCAAAGTAATGTCTCTGCTTTTTAATATGCTATCTAGGTTGGTCATAGCTTTTCTTTCAAGGAGTAAGCGTCTTTTAATTTTATGGCTGCAGTCACCATCTGCAGTGATTTTGGAGCACAAAAAAAATAAAGTCTCTCACTGTTTTCATTGTTTCTCCATCTATTTTCCATGAAGTGATGGGACCAGATGCCATGATCTTAGTTTTCTGAATGTTGAGCCTTAAGCCAACTTTTTCACTCTCCCTTTTCACTTTCTTCAAAAGGCTTTTTAGTTCTTCTTTGCTTTCTGACACAAGGGTGGTGTCATCTGCATATCTGAGGTTATTGATATTTCTCCCAACAGTCTTGATTCCAGCTTGTGCTTC